>SDEE01001199.1:0-11222 GCA_004126415.1 Candolleomyces aberdarensis | reverse complement strand
TACCCTACTTCTGCACATACCTAGGGCTGGGTCATGGCTGGATAGCCCACGCTGAGAAGCGTGCACCCGCGGCTGGATAGCCACCCTACATGTCGCACATCCCCTCTGCACGAGCTTGGAACGGGATAATAGCATGCGCTAGCAACTGAAAGTCCACGCCTCTCGAACTGGACGGCCGTTGCTTGCGACCCCTTAGAGACCTGACAAGTCGGACTACCAGACATCGAGCATTGATCCTAATTGCCCATGCTCACTGTGAGACGCTTGCTAACTGCAATACACTACACTACTCTACGGCCTCCCACCACCGCGCCCGCACTCTGAGATGGTCCATGCGCGTCTGCAATTTTACAGGGGGCCTATGCCCAATGCCTCGGCCGAGATACAGACTGGACCGTGCCCGAGGCCTCGGCCGATTGCTGAGTCACCGGAACGGATGATAATACCGGTTACCCGAACCACGTGCGATTGGCCTGAGCTGTCACTGGCACTGCTCCTGCCCTTGCCTGCCCCCACGTCATGGACATGTCGATACCTATCTCCCCGACCCCCCCGCCCACGCGTAGCTCGAAAGACGCCTCGCATTAGAGAGTCGCAGCTACGCTATGCCGCTCTGGGCGACATAAGATACTTCTCACCCCTAGAGGTGGGGCCGCTGGAACGATCGATCGAATGGACGAGCACCGGCATAAATTTTCACCAACTGTGTGTACTTAAACTGGCCTACCCCGACGGTCAAATGTAGAACACTCGCACCTTACTACCACGCACCGACCCTATGCCAACTACCAACTTCCCCGAGTTCGACCCCACCAGCTCCCAGGAAGGGGATTCGTTTGGTGACATACTGAGCGCGATGAGGAAGGCAACCCCGCGCGACGCGGTATTGGACTCAGCTGGCGATAGCCAGGTGCGTACCCCTGGACATGCATACTCCTCCCCTATTGACACATGAGATGAGCAGACTACCTATGTCGTCGAACAGGTGACCGATGTCACTGACCGGACCTCTCCCCTCCCAGACATCGTCTTACCCCCCCTCGTGGACCAGGAGACCGCGACCGACACCGCATCGCCCACCAGGGCGAGCAAGCGCCTCCTCAGGAGGGGCACCTCGTTGGCCTCCATCCCCCCTGCTGGCCAGGGAACATTGAAGCAAATGAAGCCCGCTCCCCGCACCACGGCAAAGCCCCCCGTACTAGTATTGGCCAGGAAAACGGTGGCGGCCGCGCAGGAGACCCGGGACTCTATCCCTACTCCCCCCGAGGCCGATGACCCTGATGCCCCTGCAAAGAAGCGCAGGAAGTCGACGCATACCTGCCACGCAGACGCCATCGCGATAGAGGTATCGGCACTCAAGGAGGAGGTTCTCACCCTCAGGGCCAGCGTCCAGCAACTCGCGACGAATCTAGAGACGTCACAACAGAAGCTGAAGGAATTCCAGTTCTATGTTGAAGACATCAAGGCCAACCACGAGCCACTCATGAAGATGTCCGACAAGATCAAGAGTCTTGATATCGAGATCCGGGACACCCAGGCTGTGATCGGGCAGGTCGATGCTACCCAACATCAGCGCCACACTACACTCATAAACGAAATTCGCCCCATATTTTCGACTATCAAAGCGTTCATGGATGAGGCTCGCCCAGCCATCACCACGATGGGCAAGTTCATGACGGCGACGAAACCACGCGTGGACCAGATGGGAACCCAGGGACAGGATCTCCGCAGATTGGAAGATGCGGTACGCGCTACCACCTCCCGCCTCACGGAACTGGAAGGTGCGACGGCAGACGCAAGGGCCCTTGCTATGCGCCCGAGACTATCTATGGGTATGTACCTAGCCGCAGAAGCTATACCCATTACTGATTAATCCGCAGCGCCAACGCTGGGGAACGCCTTCACCTCGGCCGAACCGCTCTTTCCCCAAGCACCTGTGGCCTCGGTAATGGCCCCCGCTTTTTATACCCCCGCCCCGCCTGGCCAACCCATGCAACAGCAACCCGCGGTGCCTAACACCCGGGTATCTGCACCAGGAGGATCAGCCCAGCCCCAGCCTGCCGCCCCAAACAACCTTCGCCATGGATGGGCAGTCAAGCTAGGCCCTATCAATCCGAACGGGGCCGCCGTCAGGGATGTACTTCGCTCGATGTTCAACCCCCTCCCCGGTGGCTCGAGTGTGCTGAGTAACTATGGAGACCCCATCCTCACCGACAACATGGATCACATAACAGGGAAGGTCCGGAATCGTCAGGCGGCGCATGACCTCGCGTGCTTCTGGAACACAAACCGAAAGCACCCCTACCATTCCGTCCAGGCCCACGTCATCGCCCCGGGAAACTAGGATGGGTCGGTCACTCTACTCCCCCTCACTCGCAAAGTAATATAGCTACCCGCCCGGACAGCTGTACCGTATCTATTCGTACCTGGAATATAGATGGAGGCTTTGCAGTGAACATGACACGACCCGATTTTAGGGAGGAGATTACACAATACGACATAAACATCTTTCTGGAGACCCATCTCCATGAGGGACAATTGGAAGTGGTGGAAGGTATCCCTGGCTTCGAGATGAAATCAGTAGAGCGGGACTATAAAGAGTTGTTCCGGTGTCAGTGGGGAGGAGTCGCAGTTGTACACAGAGCGGAGATGAACATGGAAAAGGATGTGGAGCTCACATCTGCAGATATACTGGTACTAAAAGCGGACTGGGGGACAATTGTAGCGGCGTACATCCTCCCAGAGGGAAGTGATTGGGGGACTTTCGCTGATACTAGCCCGTACGACAAACTGTCAGAGCTGTTGACGATATTAGGGGAAGACGAAAAGCCGGTCCTAATCCTTGGAGACCTCAACGCGAGAACTGGGGCTAGCAGTACACATCCCTCCCTATCGCGGACATCGGCGGACGCATCCAGTAACCCAAGCCCAAGGGGTAACTCCCTCCTACGGTTATGCCGATCGGAGGGGATGATCATCTTTAACGGTTTACCCCAATTCGGGGACTCCAGTGCCTCATTCACATCACACCGCACAATGGGACACGCTGTGGTGGACTATGTCATCGGGAACAGTGCAACTCTCAACCACGCGCAGTCCCTCACAGTCCAGCCCTGGAGGAAAGACTGGTCCGATCATTCCGAACTAGTTATTGTGATGAGCGTCGAACACCAGACACAAGAATCGAACATGGACCACTCCACGCGGGGCACACGAACACGGAGGCGTCGGGTTAAACTACCAGAGGGGTCAGAGCTTGACAAATTGCTGCTGAAAGCATGGGAGTCTCGCAGCAGACCAGATGAAGAGCTGATAGCGCTCTACGGCGCCGCCTACTGCCTGACCGATGAAATACAAGTCTATGTGGATGGTTCCTGCTTCGACAATGGCGGCAGGGAAGCGCAGGCAGGCGCTGGTGTATACTTTGGGACCGGTAACCGGAAGAACCTGGCAGTCCGAACGCCGGACAGTCAGACGAACAACAGAGGCGAAGTTTACGCAATCCTGCGTGCTCTACTGGCCTCCAATAGGCACAAATCACTGGTCATTAATTCGGACTCGGAGTACGCGATCAACATGCTCACGACCTGGGGGCCAGCTAAGGCGGCGCTGGGTTGGAAAGTCACGAACGGAGACATCCTGAGTGATATAGCATGGCTCCTGAAGTCGCGTCCGGCATCGGTCCTGTTCCGGAAAGTGAAAGCTCACAGTGGGAACGCACACAACGATGCAGCAGATGCTCTAGCGAAGGAAGGAGCCCAGGCACCACCCGCACCACCCTACGAACGACTAGATCGACAGGCGTTAGATAGATCCCGGTGTCAGTGTGATGCGTGCAGAGAGCGCAAACCCGCAATGAGGGCAGACAAGGTCATGGTTGAACTAGGGGAGAGACGGGCGGCCTCCCGACGTTACCGGGAGACGGAGGTGGACCTAGAGGACTCCTTGACACTAGCAAAGAGGAAGAGCAGGGAACGGCAGGCGGAGCTGAGGTTGGAGCTCTACGAGACCACAGGAGAGAGGGCTTTTTGGCAATACCTCAAGCGGCTGAAAGGCTCAAAACCGGGGAGCTGCAGCGACATAACAGCACAAGTGCTAATGGAGGTCTTCAAGGAGAGAATGAATTTCTTGGTCCCTATACCCGACATATACGACGCACCGCGCCTTACGCTGAACCGCGCAGTTATCAGAACCCTGCCAGCACGAACGCCAGACGTCTCACCTCTACAGTCATTCTCAAGACCATTCACAGAGGAGGAAATCGAGACTGTTAAGGGGAAGCTAAAGGCTAGGATGGGATCTGCGAAAGGACGGGACGGAATCTCCTACCACGATATTTTTATCATGGACAACGAATGCTTGCTGGAGCTCTGCAACCGGTGCATTGAACTATGCGACTCACCGACAACGTGGATCGAGACAAGATTGGTGGGACTCTGCAAGAAAGGGAAACCGAAGGACGCTCCCGGGAGCTACAGAACAATCGGACTGGAGAGCTGTCTACTCAAGTTCATGACGATGTTGGTCCACGAGAGGCTGGTGGAGTGGGCAGTGAATCGAGGCCTGATCCCCCCATCACAAAATGGGTTTCGCCAAGGTCACAGAACGAACGACAATGTGTTTGTGGTGAGGTGCGCAGTGGACAAAGCAAAGGCAATGGGCGTACTCTTGTACGCGGCTTTCGTAGACCTTATGAATGCATTCCCATCTACGGAGCAAGCAACCCTATGGCTCAAGCTACGCAATAATGGGGCGAGTGGCAAGATCTTCGACTGGCTTCGGGCACTGTACAGAGATATGTCGTACACATCTCACATGAGGGGAGCGAGTCCGAACGGTTCAAAGCAGACATGGGCATCCTCATCGGGGACACATGCTCACCAATCCTATGGGCACTCTATATGGCCGACTTGCCCAGGTTTATCGCGCGGGACGAAGGAGATGTCCAGTTGGGAAATGTGGAGATTACGAGCCTCGAGCAGGCAGACGACGTAGTCCTTTTAGCCACCTCGCCCGAAGCACTGCAGAGGAAGTTGGATGGGATGCTACGTTGGTGCCAAGTCAATTTCATGACCATCAACAGCACCAAATCGGTAGTAATGGTCTTCGGTAGGAGACCACGAGGCCATACGGCCCAGTTCAGCTTTGGGCATGGACAGCCCCAACTAGCGGTGGTTGATACCCAGCTGTACCTCGGATTCACGATCTCCTCGAAAAGACCAGGACTGCTGCGCGAACACTACAATGACAAAAGGGAGAAGGCCTTGCGAGTTGGACGAGGGGTCTGCGGAGTGGAGCAGCTTGTCGGTACGCTCCCACCTGCACTCTCCATCAAGCTGTATATGGCTCTGGTGGACCCTCATCTCATCCATGGCTGTGATGTGATGCCCGACGTTAATGGCACTGCCCTGGCATTGCTGACTGACGTGCAGAAAGCATTCCTCCGACGAGCACTGGGCCTCTCAAAACGGAGTATCATCTCCGTCTTGTTTACAGAGACAGGTCTAGACCCGCTGGAGTTCCGTCGGTTGGACCTAGTAGTGGGATATTGGCAGTATATGGTCACCTGCGGCCCCTCGAGATACGTCTATCAAGCCATGCGCGAGGCGATCCAACTGGACTTCGACGGTCACAAGAGCTGGATCAGTGACTTGCGGGTGGCGTTAGCTAGGGAAGCAGATGAAATTGTCTTCCCCGCACACTCGGATCTCATGAAAGATGACGTCGCTACAGGAGTGCGGGAGTCGCTCAAGGCAGCACTTGGGGCTCGCCTCAAGATGCGAACGAACAACGCTCGTAGGCTTTACCTCTTGCACAACCGCCTGGAGCCGGCAGAAGAAGGAAAGGAATGGCAGGTGGTTCCGAGTCAGCTTCGTCACTACCTACGTGTAGGTAACCCAGGTCATCGGAGAGCACTGACAAAGCTACTTGTGGCTGATCACAGCTATGGTGACGAGGCGCTAGCCAGGCGTTCGCCCCCCGTACCACCCGCTGAGCGGAGATGTCGGCTATGTCGTCAGGCAGTGGAGACGCCTGGACACGTTTGGCTGGAATGTCCTGATGAGACATTAACCGCAAAAAGGAAGGACTTTGCCTCTCAGCTACTCAGTATATACACAGAAAACGAGAGTATCGAACTTCACTCGCTAAGTACCAACTTGACGGCGCAGCTGGTTTACATACTGAGGCACAGACTATCAGTTTCGGTAGTAGCGCAGTATGCGTAAAAGGTTCAAGACTGTTGAGAAACACGAAAGGTAGGTCGAAAACTATGTAGAATTCATCTGTAAGTAGATCTACTTAAATAAATTTGATGTATGCTTTACGGACATCTACTATACTTCCTGAGTGAGAGAAAATAACTGTATTGTATGTATAGCAAAAGAAAATAAAACCAAATGGAAAGTAAGGTGGATACGAGATCATACTGACGTCCAGCGTCCGCAGAAACGGAGAATATCAACACCCCTCCTTGATATTGTATCCATCATCCAGCAAACTGATCTGTTGAACAAGATCTTGATGAATTGGACGAGGTAATCCTTTAGTGAAGATATCTGCTAAGTTGTCATGAGTATTGATGTACACAGTGTTGAGGGTTCCGTTTTGAACGAGGTCACAAAGGAAATGGAGTGCAATGTCGATGTGCTTCATTCGAGCATGAAACTCGGGGTGATGAGCAATGGCAACAGCAGCTTAGTTGTCAGTAGAAATGGTTGAAGTTGAAGGCTGGGGAAAGCCGAGTTCGCCAAAGAGGGTCCTGAACCATAAGACCTGCTTCGCTACATGCATTGCAGCGACGTACTCGGCTTCAGTAGTCGAAAGAGCAACAGATGTTTGCTCCTTCAAACTCCAAGCAATTGCCCCTCCTGCGAGCGTACAGACGTAACCACTGACCAATTTACGATCAGTGTTCGAAGCCCAGTTGGCGTCGCAATAGGTGGTGATCTCGGTGGCACTGCGGTTTTTGATGTGTTTGTTCAAAGAGCACATTTTAACCAAACCAAATGCAAGGGTTGACTTTGTCTGCAATTTGCAATGGAAATGTTTAGGCTAGGCAAATTCAAATTTGCATTGTATGTGTCCTACTTCCTTCTGCCACCACTAAAAATTTGCTCAATATGTGTCCAATGCAGGCACATTAAACACAAACTTTAAACAAATTCATTCCTTGCACCTTATTTTCTTAAGATGTGCTTGTTGAACAAACACATCAAAAACCGCAGTGTGGTCCATTCTTGCTCCAGGCCACCAAAAGTGAGTTGTAAATCCTTTATTTCTTTAAGGTAACGAAAAATTGGTTTAACAGCTGTCCAATGCTTCGGTTGAGGATTCTTGGTGAATTGGGCAAGGCGGTAAACAGCGTGTGCGATGTCGAGGCGTGATCCAAGTGCAGCATAGGAGAGAGTTCCAATAGCTGTAGCATATAAGCTGGATCCTCGAGAGTCGGAGGAGTTATTGATTGGGGGTGTGTCGAGAGAGTCCAGGTCGATGTTAGGATCAAGGGGAGTGGTTACGGAATTTGCATCCTCTGAACCAAATCGTTTGAGGATAGATTCAATATAATGAGTTTGAGAGAGTGAGATGCTGGTCCTGTCGTCGCTCTGCTCGACCTTCATGCCCAAAAGCAAGCTAGGATGACCAAGTACTTTGATTTTGAATTTATCGCCCAATTGTTGAGCAACAATGGACTCTTCTTCATTGGAATTGGTGAAACCGATGATGTCATCGACCCAGAGGAGTAGAATGGTGAAAGTGGAGCCGATGCGACGAATATAGCAGCAATAATTGGACCTTAGCTGCGAGAACCCTATCTCCTTCATCACTGCATTGGACTCCTTGTTCCAAACATTCCCAGCTTGTTTCAAGCCATAGAGCAACCGATGAAGGCGACAAACACAACTTGTGTTGTCTGAAAAACCAGGAGGTTGTTTCATATAAATCTCTTCATCAAGTCGTCCATTAAGGTAGGCATTGCGGAAATTGAGTTGAAAGGCATAGAGTCGTTTGATAGCTGAGAGGGCGAGGCATCCACAAAGTGTTTAGAGTCGCATAACAGGTGTGTAAGTCCCATCGAGGTCGAAATCCATTCCTGGCTTCTGCGAAAAACCCTGTGCAACCAATCTCGCTTTATAGTGTATGATGTTGCCCTTCTCATCCCTCTTCCTTGAAAAAACCCATCTATATCCAACAGCCTCTCATCCCTTTTGAAGTTCCTCCATTTCCCAAGTCCCCATCCGCTTCAAGTTATCCAACTCCTCCATGACAGCTCCAAGCCATTCCTGTGATTCCGAATCTCCCAGGGCTTCCTGAACATCACGAGGAAGTGGAGCATCTACATCGATGACTTCTTCAATGGTAGTCTTCGATAATAAGGTGCGTTCTTGCTCCTTCTCTCTGCGTGCTTTGTTAAGCTGACGGGTGCGTTCACGGTTGAGTGCTGATTCTGCGGGTTTGCGAGTATCGGGATTTCCAGCTTTCTTGTAATCAATCATGATCTTTCGGTTATGTAGCTTGCTGGTTTGTGGTTGAAGCAAGTCGGCTAGGTTTTCAAGAGGAATTTCATTGTCGGAGGTTGGATTATCGTCCTTGGTGAGCATCTGATAGGGCGCTTGAGCTGGACTGCTGGATTGGGAAGTGATCTTGTTCCGTTGATCGGTTATCGGAGAAATATTCGGCACATCTAACCCTTCCTCGAGTCCCAATCCAGGTGTGTCCACTGCCTTCACCTCCTGATTGTGATTGAAAGCAACATTTCTAGACACCTTGATGTTCTTCATCTTGGAGTCGTAGTACCTGATTGCCCCAGACCCCTCCGTAAACCCCACAAACACCATTCTGTTTGATTTTGGCGCTAATTTCGACCTTCCCACACTTTCATCCAACACCCACACGTCCTATCCAAACTCCCGAAAGTGCCGTACGCTGGGTCTCTTCCCCAGGTAAGCTTCATAGGGTGTCCGATTAGGTAGTGCACTGACAAGGACTTGGTTACAGAGGTATACAGAGTGATTGACAGCCTTGTCCCACAGGTAAGCAGTTAACTTCTTGGCAACGAGCATGGCACGGGCGAGATCGAGAAGGGTGCGATTGAGGCGTTCAGCTACGCCATTCTGTGAAGGTGAGTATGGGGCAGTGGTATGGATTCCGATTCCCTTCTCCCCACACAACTTCTTCATTGCCTCGTTCACCAATTCCTTCCCATTATCAAACTTGATCCATGCGGGAGGCTTTCCAAACCTCCACTCAACTGCCGCCACCTGATGCCGTATCTTCTCCGCTGCTTCCCCTTTCTCCTTTAGGTAGAACAACTTCACGTAGCGCGAGTAATCGTCAGTGAACGATAAATAATATTTGAACTGTCTGATTGACTGAGTTTGGACTGGTCCCCATACGTCACTGTGAAATCCTTCACCTGGTGCCCTTGCGCAAGTTTCGGATTGTTTGGGAAAACTACGATGCGTCATCTTCTCTTTGAGACAAGCGGCGCAAGTGGGAGAGGGAACAGATGACTCGTCGACATCAAATCCGTCAACTATGTTGCGATTGTGAGTCTTCTCGAGTGTCGTTATTCCGATGTGACCAAAAAGACGGTGCCACTGATCTTGGCTGATGGTACTGCAACATTGGCTCGTTCGCAGTGTAGCACTGCCCTCGCATCCAGCAAATACAACTGTTCTGTCTTCCTCCCAGTCCCCACTTCCTTTCCAGTCCTATCCCTCAAAATACATCTCCCATTCACTGTGGTTTTTGATGTGTTTGTTTGGGGTGCACATTTTGAACAAACCAAATGCAAGGGTTGACATTGTATTGAATCTGCAATCCAAATGTTCAGGCTAGACAAATTCAAATTTGCATTGCATGTGTCCTGCCTCCTTCTGCCAGTATTACACTTTGCTCAATATGTGTCCAATGTAGGCACATTCAACACAAACTGTGAAAAAATTCATTCCTTGCACCTGATTTGCTCAAAATGTGCTTATTGAATAAACACATAAAAAACCGCAGTGATTTCCAAAGCTAACTGCTCCTCCACCTTCATCAAAACGACTGAGTGACATTAAGCAATTTGGAGCCTCGGATACGTACAGCACATTTTGTAGTGCATGCACAATGATGTCGTTGCCAACTCGGAAATTAATTCGAACTGATCCGATTCCGTTAGCGATCGCCGCAGCTGGACCGATCCCATCTATGGTGGCGTTCGAGAGAGGAGTGAAGTCGATGAATGCATCGTGCTGAGTGCAGATATGGGAGGTGGTTCCAGAATCGAGACACAAGGTAGATTTGGATGTGTCCGAGTTGCCAAATTGTGCCATGTAAGTCACAGCGACCGCAGAATTCAAATCCAATTTCTCCGTCGCCTGATTAGCCTGGTTCTTCCCCCTCCTGCCCTTTGGACCCTTCCCTTCTCTTCCTCCTCCTTTCGCCCAACAGTCCTTCTTCAGGTGCCCTTTCTTCTTTCAATTGAAGCACTCCTTATCTGTTTTGAACTTCGCTTGGAGCGAATTCTTGGATCCTCCCTCCCTGCTCTTCCTTCGACAATCTTCATCCAATAGAAGCGGAATAAACTCGGTTGCCTTCAAAGGCTGATTGCTACCGGTGTGGGAGCCAAGGTAAGAGGTTGTGAAGACGTCCCAGCTCTCTGGGAGCGACGAAAGGACAACCATCATGAAATCTTCGTCCGACACAGTGTTAGACATGAGAGCAAGTTCGGCTTGCAGCAATCGAAGGTTATTGATGTGTTCGACCATGTCAAAACCTTCCTGAGCCTGTGACCGATATAATGCTCCTTGCGTTGACAAAATCCCCAAGCAACCCTTCGATTCCTTCACCGAACAAAGACATTTCCAAATTTGGTACGCCGTATCCACTGATACGACCGCGTCCGTTTTAGCGAATATAAGTTCACTTTTCGCGATAATAAACGACAATAGTGACACGGTCTGAGTCTCTTCGGTTAATAATAACTATGCTATTGGCAGGGTTCACGGAGTAAGAAGGGAAAGAGTTAGTACTACGGCTCTAGGGACACGAGAGTTGAAGCGGCTCGAGGATGTCAACTTGAAACCGCCCCAGTTGTATTATACCCTGACCAGATGAGCTACATTAGTTGACGCCGTGCTAAAAGACAGGCGGCTCGACTGAAGCGGCTTCGGAAAGTCATATACCCTTACACGCAACTGTCGGGACTCTCAGGCAGCACTAACAGGGAGTTCTGA
>SDEE01001198.1:0-11247 GCA_004126415.1 Candolleomyces aberdarensis | reverse complement strand
GAAATCTCTCTTCGGGAGTCCTTTGGAACATCTACCCACCATGGGTGGCTTCGCCTGCATGACATTGAAAGAAGCATTGTCAAAGCTGATATCCTGCTTTACCTGAATTACCAATTCAAATGCATCTCAAGGGTGTATAACCACTATCAGGCAAAGTCAAACTGGCCACCTCCAGAGATTCAAACCATGGCTGATGTCTCTGGAGCACTGTTCATCATTGCAGCCACTATGGTTGCATATATTGCAACATACTCAGGGAATAGTCTGAAGCGGTTTCAGGAACTGGGCCAACCCTCTGCAAATGTCCAGCTTTCTGGCATTGATACCCTGTACAGCACAATCCTAGCTGAAGCATTCAAAAATCTGGACCAGGAGGAGGCAGATATGATACACTCCTGTCTGTCACTGCTTGTCACAGCCCAAAGGCCTGTGTCAGTGAATGACTATGCCAAATTGCTCAGTACAGATACATCAACAATCCGAGAAGCCTTCAAGTCCCTTCATTCTGTTGTGCAAATTCCAGATGAGGGCTATGATGATGCTATTATCTCAATTTTTCATGCATCTTTTGTTGACCACCTGACATCAGAAAAGCATCATGGCAACAAATGGGCAATTGACAGAATTGCTGCACACACTACCACTGCTGAAGTGTGCTTTGCTGTCATGGACTCCATGCTATGCTTTGGGATTTCAGGAGCAGAAACCTCATATCAGAGCAATGACAATCAGCCCAAGCCCCTGGAACTTGCCTCTGAACTGGCTTATGCATGCGCATCATGGGGGGATCATGTTCTTTATGCAGGAGTCACTGAAGCTTTTCAGCAAAGAATGCTGGAATTTGTGAAGACAAAGAAGGTCTTGTATTGGCTTGAAGCACTGAGTGTGTTGAAGAATGTCAAATATGCCTACAATACACTCTGGGCAATATCTGAGGTAAGTGTGAAGTGAACAGAATTGTGGCACCAAAATTGACAGATTATACAGGAACTGATCTCAACTGAGCTGGGGTCATTGCTAAACAACATTGGAGATTTTGTCCACAATTTCCATCCAGCAATCAGCCACAGTGCTCCCCATTTATATCTGTCAGCACTACCATTCTATGCTGCAACAGAACAGCCAATACAGTCGCTTCTGGGATTTCTTTCAGTTCCCATCATTCACCACAACTCAGTTTATAGACAGGAGATTTTGAAATTACCTACCCATGATGTTCCAGTGTCTGTGGCATTGTCTCCAGAGGGCAGGTACATAGTCTCAGGCATGGCAGATGGCATCATTCAACTGTGGAACACCCAAACAGGACAGCCAGCCTTGAAGCCAATAGAAAGACATACTGACTCAGTCACATCTGTAGCCTTCTCTTCTGATGGCAAGTACATTGTCTCAGGCTCAGATGACAAGACCATTGGGGTGTGGGATGCTCAAACAGGACAGCATGCCTTGGAGCCAATAGAAGGGCATACTGACCAGGTCAGATCTGTTGCTTTCTCTCCTGATGGCAAGTACATTGTCTCAGGCTCAGGTGACAAGACCATCGGGCTGTGGGATGCTCAAACAGGACAGCTAGCCTTGGAGCCAATAGAAGGGCATACTGACCCGGTCACATCTGTTGCCTTCTCTCCTGATGGCAAGTATATTGTCTCAGGCTCAGAGGACAAGACCCTTCAAATGTGGGAGCCTTGCCATGCTCAATTGGTACATCAAGGTACAGCATCTTTATTTTCCTCTCAGTTCCATACACGATTTACTTTTATTTTACACAGGCATTCTATTTTTGCACAACTATCCCATTACAGCTCTGGCACTGGACAATCATGGTTGGATCCGGGACTCCTCAGGCAACCTTCTACTTTGGATTCCACCCCGCTTCCAGGGTGGCCTCTACCGTAATGGCATTTGCCATATCATTGGAGATCTCCAGACTACAAAAGTTGAACTCACCACTGCAGTATATCATGGCGCTGACTGGCTCAAGTAAGTCCTCAAATTTCCTCTTTATTTTGCTCCATTGAACTCCCTAAGGTGTCAACAATCTCCTCCTAGTGGTTGTCAACTGTTTCCACCTTGGCCTATAGCTGCTGTAAGCCCCCCCCCAAATTGATCATCATCTCATCTTGCAACTTAATGTGCTCAGATTTCAACTTAGCTCTCCATGTCAACAATTTTGAACTTGCTATATGATTACTCTTCTGTTCACTTTCTGTCCTACCCTCTGTTTTTGATACCATTTATCAAATATGCCACTAACTTGTTCTCACTGCAAGAAGAGATCAGCTTTGCGGAGCGTGACACAGGTCCAACAATGTGACTGACAGTTTGACTTTCAGAGACCTTTTGGTCCCATATGTCTACCAATCACACGCTAATAACATGGGACCGTGTTGCGTCCATGACACTGCCGTGTCTTATGATGAAACAAATATTATGTTTTTGAGAGCGAAAGCAAGGAGGCAATAGGGAGTAATTTAATGTTTTAAAAGCCGATTCGAGAGATCACTGTCTGGGCGGGAAGAGAAATGATTTATTTTGCTACCAACAACAAATTAAATTACTCTTTATTGCCTCCTTGCTATTGCTCTGAAAAACATAATACTTATTTCGTCATAAAACACAGCAGTGCCATGGACGCAACATGGTCCCATGTTACTAGCGTGTGATTGGTAGGCACATGGGACCAAAAGGCCTCTGAAAGTCAATCTGTCAGTCACAATGCTGGACCTGTGTCATGGTCCGCGAAACCAATCTCTTCTTGCAGTGTCTTCCTGTATGTATGTCACAACTGCTAGTGATATAGGTGTGCAGTAGCCATGTACAACAGTTTTCACATAATCATTTTCTGTTTAAATATAACACTCTTGTTGTGCCTTACACCATACTTTGTGCATGTAGCAAGCACTTTTTAGACAGTTTACCAACAGGTGGTCATTGGCATGGGTCTGTGAAGGTTAATTGAATGAGCATTAAATTGGTGTACTTCCTTTATCCTCTTCATGATGTTCATCTTCATCGCGCCTTTGACCTACGGCACACCAGGGTATGTTGAGGCTACACAAATTGGACAAGTCACTATGTATCTACACATGTGTAACATCAATATACATAGACCTATACTAATTGTGATCACATGATGCATTATATATCTATCTACCAATGTGACTGCTTGTTTACATTCATTCATTTCTTCCTTTCTCCTAGTTTTCTCTCTTTCTGTGTCCTGTACTGTCTTGAGATTTGTTGTTATACACATTGATCTAATGCACTTTCAGTCTGACCTGTGAGTCTGAGTTTTGCTGTCTAATAATGGTCTTCTGACACATTCAAGCTATTTTCAGAGAATCTGGACCACAGACAGGAGAGAAATATAAGTAGAAAGAGGGCATAGGCCATACCAAGCTGCTGCTATGCCAGTCAGGCAGGTATGCCTTAATTATTTTTAGATATCATTTACCTTTTTGAGTGTGCCAAGTGCAATGCCAAGGCTTGATTGAGGGTTGATAGCCTTTACTATACTGACCCCTGCCTTGGACTCCACAGCTTGCACCACTCATGATTACACCCTGATCATTTGCTAAGCAAACTAGGGCTTGGCTGCTCTAAGAATACACTGTTCTGGGCTACCTTTACCATAGTAGAAACCCCTGTAATAGACTAGGTTGTGCATCTTTCATGCTGCAGTGGTGATGAGATTGGTGCTGCCAAGCTCAAAACACACACACCAAACCAAAACACACAACCTAAAACCCAGGCAGTGTGAAGTCAAGCATCATGAGATTCAGGCTGTACAAAGTCAAGTGCGAGTAAGTGGGGGTTATAGAGTGAATTAAGAATACATGGTATCCAATTTCTCTCTTGTTAAACTTCCACAAAACACTAGAGTACCCTGATGTACACCTAGTTAAGGTTCCAAGTCCCGAGTAGTCAATCCTTATGACTTCTTAAGTTCCTAAGTTTTGCAATGCAAGATAGTTCATGCCATGTGAAGTATGAGCAGAAAAACTGGCTAGATTTGCTGATAAACACAAGTAAAGATAAAAANCAACAATGATTCAATGATGCTGCTTGAGCAGTAGCTACCATGTATATATACTACTTCGAGCTGTATAAAAATAGACAAGCAAGACACATGTGATAGATAAGCATATTTCAAATAGAGAGAGTCCAAGCAAAAGATAGAGAAAATAGAACTGGGTATTGGTAGAGGCCGTGCCAAGACTGTTGATGCGCTGCCTGCACAAACACCCTACAAAATTCATAAACTTGTTCATATTCTTTGTGAATAGACTTATAAATAGAAAGGATCTTCATGAGGTTGGGAAACTATAGAGTTGGAGTTTTCCCTGACTGCCAACTAAGCAGACTCTCCAGATGAGATGATAAAGTCACCCTATAAGGCAGGCCAGTGTATGGCCTATGGGTTAGCTGGGTTAACATAACGCCCATCACTGATGAGCAAACCTGACCACCTGGGTTGGCCTGATTTTTCAACCAAGCTGGGCCAGCTGGGAGGGTGTTCACCCAGCTAGGCATAGGTGGTTCAGATCACCTAATTGGGAGCGCGCCGCCGGGAATGATTTGCTGCTGCTTGTGCCAAATAGACTTAAATGTCGGGATGGAGTAAGGCACATCGAAAGTGAGGAACCGTCGAATTTAGCCAAGGGTGATATAAGTAAGGAAGAGGAATGGCCGGGATATAGTAACGTGAATGATCGAGATGTCGGGATCTGGGGAAAGATGTGTCGATGATGCCAAAAATGCACATATGATAGTCACAGAATAATGTAAGATACATCTTATCTGCAGTGACAAAAAGTGGTTCAGATACACTCCAGCAGCAGCTGCTGCCTTTGAGATGTAGACATATAAGAGACCCTGCAGCTGCTGTGGGGCCTATGGAAAGTGATTAATGGAGCAGCTGCAGTGGGTAAGGTAAGGCAAATGAAGAAATGCAGCTGCTGAGTAAATCCTGGATGCTGGAGCAGCTGCAAAACTAGGTCCAAACATACAGGGCAGCTGCTGCCCGGACACCATGGGATGCTGGAGCAGCCGCAAAAAACGAYGGCCAAATATACAAGGCAGCTGCTGCCCGGAGATTATGGGACGCTGTAGCAGCCGCAAAACCTGACGGCCATACTTACAGGGCAGCTGCCACCCGGACACCATGGGATGCTGGAGCAGCTGCAAAANCTGGATGGTCAAACGTACAGGGCGGCTACTGCCCGGAAATTATGGGAAGCTGTAGCAGCCGCAAAACCCGACAGCCAAAGTTTACAGGGCAGCTGCCGCCCGGACACCATGGGATGCTGGAGCAGCCGCAAAAAACGACGGCCAAATATACAAGGCAGCTGCTGCCCGGAGATTATGGGACGCTGTAGCAGCCGCAAAACCTGACGGCCATACTTACAGGGCAGCTGCCACCCGGACACCATGGGATGCTGGAGCAGCTGCAAAACTGGATGGTCAAACGTACAGGGCGGCTACTGCCCGGAAATTATGGGAAGTTGCAGCAGCTGCAAAACTCGACAGAAGTTACAGGGCTGCCGCCCGGAGATATGGGAAGCCGGAGCAGATGCAAAACCATGGCCAACCTTACAGGATAGCTGCCATCCAGAAACTGTGGAACGCCGGACCAACTGCCATCCGGAAACTGTCACACGAGCCGCGGAGTTGAATGGTAAACTCCCGGTGGTTTTTAAAAACGCGCAGCAGCTGCGATCCGGGAACCATGAAACAGTGGCTGCAGAGGCGAATGGCCAAACTTGTATTGCAGCTGCAGTCCGGGCGCCATGAATTGCTATAGTTTGTTAGGTTGGGAGGTAATCATTTACCAAAAAAGAATCTACTAACACCGACGTAGCATCTCCGGGAATCGTCGCATAACATGCAAAACCCGCGTTGGTCTCAGACCCGGAGCAGCTGGTAGCGCTCAGCTGAAAGCTTGGAGCTGGCAGCTCCGGGCTGCGAAGCAGCAGTCTGTAGCCCGGAGCTGTTGGTCACCCTGGAGCATAGGTACTCATCAGGGAGACGGTGAACATATTAAAATTGACAGCGGAATTGGATAGAATTACAAGATATAGCTAGATATACCAAAAGTTGCGTGTCAATAATAGCGGACATAATCGGGATTGTCGATTGAATGACTGTTGGACATGTGGAGCTCATTCTGTTCCACAAAGGGAATCAAGCGGCGAGGGGTGAGCTGTTTTTCGATGAAATCCAAGGTTGGACGTCTCAATCCGAGAGCATACTTGTGCCCCATTGCCTTCCACCCAAGCTTAGTATCGCAGTAAGTCCTCATTACCACTCTCTGGCCACTGGGTGCAGCTTCAACACTGTACCTCATGGCTGCCGCCGGGAAGAAGATGGCGCAGCCAGGCTCGAAGTCAAAAGCGGCACGCAGGGATGGGATCTTGACCCTGCCCCCGGAGTGGGTTCCGAAGGCAAGCAATGCATGGAAGGTATGGATGTTGGCCTCGTCTTTCCGGAAGCTCAAAAGCTGATTTCCGGAGAGCATGAAGCCCGGAAATGGGCTGGTCCAGTTCGTGTAACTTGGATAAATGAATCCAGGGTTCCTGAGCATGTGCTTGCAGTCTTCACTGTACAAAGCTTGATGGAGTTTCATCTGCTGGGCAAAGAGGGTTGGATGAACGAGAGAGAGCCAGGAAGCAAGGATCCGGTTGGTATTCCGGAGATGCGAAAGCATGAGCCGTCCCTCCTCTCCGTGGAGCACATCGGTTGAACCGGCCTTTTGGAGTACCTAGTGGATTCTTAAGACCTTGGTGTGGATGATGGATGGAGCACCTACAGGATCGTAACAGGTCAGGCTAACCCTTACTCCATCCTCTTGGTTGATATCCAGGATCGAGTTGGGGAATCTTTGGGTGTCCGGATAGGCGGCTCGAGTAGCCTGGGTCTGGAGAAGGAATTAAAATAACCGGATGAGCAGATCCAGATACACTAACCTGGTGGTCGGCCCCAAAAGCTCCGGGAATGTACCAAAGAACGATGTTTCCCAGAGTGTCGCAGAATAGTGTTGGAGTGTTGAAAACTTGCAACAAAGATTTGGGGCACAGTAAAGAATCTTCGAAGTACCGCTCGAGAAATGCATTCCAGTCTCCCTCCGGGATTCGAAAGGAAGTAAGCATTTCTTCGACATCCTCCCACAACCAAGGAACAACAGCTACAAATCATTGTCAGGTGAAACCTGGATGGCAAGCAGAGATAAACGGACACACCTCGATTCGAATAGGTCCTCGAAAAGACTCTTGCAACAGATGAGAGATCTGCCTGACAAGTGGATGGAATTGAAGCCAAAGTCACTGGAGTGTCAGCTAGAATGGCATTCTTGACCTGAGTGCCCCAAGTCTGAGTTACTTCAAATGAATGGAGGGGATGAGGTGGCATGGTGGTGGTTAAACTGCAACAAGCGGTTTGGATTGTTTGAACCAGCCCTAGCCATTCTTAGACGTGCTTCTCCAGCAAGATCACGAGCAGGGCCATGGACCGGGGGTTTCATGAAGTTATAGCACGGACACTCGGATTCAAAGCGTGGTTTGTTGATCCTGGACTAACGTGATATCACGAAATGAGCCAACTCCGGATGTTAAACAGGGAATCGAATTCAAATTAACAGCAGAGCAATGGGATACATATAAAAAAAGGGGACACATTTACAATCAGAGGTCGTCGTAATTCACGATAGAGAAATCCCCGGAAACGATGAGTTCTCGTTTTGTACCGGGGGTCAGGTGGTGAGGTTCGAACTGTTTGTCTATGGAATCCAAAGTTGGATGTCTTAATCTGCGAGCGTACTGGGGCCCAACCGCCTTCCACCCAAGTTGAGGATCGCAGTAGGTCTTGATTACCGCCCTCTGGCCACTGAGGGCAGCTTCAACACTGTACCTCATGGCCGCCGCCGGGAAGAAGATTGCACAGCCAGGCTCGAAGTCAAAAGCGGCACCCAGGGACGGGATCTTGACCCTGCCTCCGGAGTGGGTTCCGAAGGCGAACAAGCCGTGAAAGACATGGATGTCAGCCTCATCTCTCCGGGGGCTCAGAGCCTGATTTCCGGAGAGCATAAAGCCGGGGTATAGGATGGTCCAGTCTCCGTAGCTGTCGTAAATGAATCCAGGGTGAGAAAGCATGCGTTCACACTTTTCACTGTACAAGACTTCATGGAGCTCCATCTGCTGGTCAAAGAGAGTTGGATGAACCAGAGAGAGCCAACAGGCAAGGATCCGGTTGGTCCTGCCGAAAGCTGTTAGCAGCCGCTGCCCCTGTTCATCGAATGGCAAATCGGTTGGACCGGCTTTTTGGCGTACCTAGTGGGATTGTAAGGCATTTGTGGGTATGATAGATTGAGGACTCACCGGATCGTAAGAAGTCAGGCTAACCTTCACTTCATCCCCTTGGGTAAGGTCCCAACAGTAGTCATACTGGGGGTCCAGATAGGCGGCATTGATCATATGCTCCTGGGAGTGATGACTAAAAGCTCCGGGAATATACCAAAAAACGATGTTTCCCTTGGAATCACAGAATAGTGTTGGAGCGCTGAAAACACGGAGGCTCCCCGTAGTCGAGAAGTCTTCGAAGTACCGCCTGAGAGACGTGTTCCGCTCTTCTTCCGGGATTTGGAATGATGTCTGGATTTCTTCGACATCCTCCCATAACCAAGGAACGACGACTATAAATCATTGTCAGGTGATACCAGAAGGCAAGCTGAGCCAAAGATACACACCTTGATTTGACCAGGTCTCCCGAAAGACTTTTACAACAGATGAGAGATCGATATCTCGCAAGTCGAGAGACCATGGGACATCTTCAGGAGGAGCTGGTGTTACCGGATCGTCATCTACAATGGCATCACGGATCTCGGTGACCCAGTCCTGAGTGACTTTGAATGATTCGTGGGGATAAAATGGCATGGTACTGGTGGTGGTGGTAGAAAGCAACCAAGAATTCGGATTGCTGACCGCAACGTAATCGGGAAGAGAGCTAATAGCACCAAAGCTCTGGAAGGCAGCTCCGGAAAACGTGACATTCAGCTCAAACCTGTGAATGGTCAAAATGGGGATCAGGTGTCATTCGACCTCGGACCGGAGGAAGCAGGGTCAATTGACTTCCATCGAACGACAATGTGCTTCCATCCTTTCCATGGTGTCCCATTTTAACCATTTTAACCAGCGAATTGGATGGGACCGTTATGCCATCCGGAGCTCCACCTGCTCCGGATTTTACACACCCAAGAGTCCGGAGCAACCAGCTCGAATTGTAGCCACAAAATTCAGGTAAGCTCCGGAGATCAAGAAGATGTTTCGTATACAAAATATGTACATTGTATAGAGAAGGAAACCCCTCCCCTCAAAAAAAGCCAACGTGCAATCATGAATGGCAAATGCCCCGCCCCTCGACGTCTCCACGGACCTGCTCCCGGGAATCTTGGTTATGGCCAGTACGGATTGTGTAAACACCACCTGGAATCTTCCTCGCAATGGTAGATGCAGCAGCGTCTAGAGTACTTGCATGGACAACAAGCATGTACTCTGTAGCGGTCAAGTCTTCCAAAAAGGCAGTCATCTTGGAGTACTCATGCATGTTGTATTCCGGGTTGTCTACCTCGTCATCGTCTGCGTCCTCATCTGCATCGTACCCTGCCTCATACTTTGCCTTACGAGCACTCCTAGCTCCGGGATTAGCCAAAGAATGGAGAAAAAGGTCAATGTGGCACGCACCTGGCCTTCCACGCTTCATCAAAGCTCCGGAGTGCATCCGCCTGCATTTCTTCAAATTTCCGGAGTGCAGCCACCTGGGCCTCAACATCCACGACACACTCAAGGAATCCCCAGTTCCGAGGATCAACAGCCTTTCCCTTGCTACGGACCGTGCTGGGCCCAGGAGATCCAAGACCGGAGGAAACACCGGAGGCAGCAGAGGCCGTACTCGTTTCCTGGTCCGGGACGAAATTGAACTCGGAGGAATGTGGGGTGGAGATCGCTGAGTCAGACACCGGGGTTCGTTCTCAAGGGATGGGAAATTCGAACTCGAAGGAGCGTAGAGAAATGGCTGAGGGTGACTCCCGTGCTTGGGCCGAATTGGGAGCAGGGAGCGAGAGTTTGAACTCGGCGGAATTCGGGGAGATCGACAATGGCTGCGCGTTTTTGTCAGCGGGGAGAGGAAATTCGAAGTCGCCAGAATTGGGAGAGGAGATTGCAGAGGATGGCCGCATGTTTTTGTTTTTGTCCAGCTCCTGGTTGGAGACGTCCAGTCCCAAATTGAACTCGGAAGAATGTGGGGAAGAGATGGTGGATGATGGCCCCGCGTTTTCGTTCTTGTCCAACTGCTGGCCGGAGACATCCAGTCTGAAGTCAAACTCGGAAGAATGCGGGGAAGAGATGGCTGATTCCATGTTTTGTGTCTCTTGATTGCTGGGGAGCTCGAATTCAAACTCAGAGGAGCGTGGTGAGGAGACGACTGAGGCTGCAGCCTCTGAACGCTGGGAAATGAACGGGTTTGCTTCCGGGTGAGTGCCAGAGTCGATGGCCATGCTCTGCGGAGCGGAAGTAGGCTCTTGAAAGGCAGGTAAGATAGGATTTTCATCTAAAAACACATTGATTTCCAAACCTTGCAGAAGGGAAGCAAACTCACCTCCACTGAAGAGAGGACTCAGATGTTGGGGTGGTACCGGAGACAGAGAGAGGCGGCTCACTGTTGGTGTCAATAAGACGAAATATTTCCGGTGTCAAGGTAGACTTACTGGTGCTAGGAAGGTCCAGGACGGGAAATGCCACGATAGGAGACTCGAAATGAACCGGAGATAGACCTAGGGACCGCATGATTTCATACTTTTCGGTCAGATGGGCTGCGGTTTTGTCAAAAGATTGGGGTCCCCAGAAAACCATGGATTGGAGGTCTCTCCAAATGCTAGCAGAGGCCGCTCCATGCATGCTGGAAGATGGGCTCACTGACTGCAAGCCGATGTTAGACTCCGCCGCGTGAGCCACTGCCGTTGCCGGGAGCGAAGCAAGTCCAGGTATAGAAACCGGCTCCGGAGATTGCTGGATTAAAGACTTTAAAGATTGGGAGGGTGACTCCGGAGATTGCTGATGGGAAAGTATTATAGTTTGTTGAGGTACCGGAGCTTGCTGGGTTGAAGGCTCCGAAGTCTCCTGAAGTGGAGGCACCAAAGGCGGCTGATTCGAGGACTCCGGAATTCGCTGGGGTGGAGGCAAAAGAGTTTGCTGGGTG
>SDEE01001197.1:0-11250 GCA_004126415.1 Candolleomyces aberdarensis | reverse complement strand
ACCCGGCAGCCTGATGGTCTACACCCCTTCCGAGCTGAGGGCCGCCCTTTGATGCTACCGGGATTTTGGCCGTTTAGTGGCTACTGCACCTGGGAGAACCCCGGAGGCCCGTCTGTCAGACACATACAAGACAAGCCCGGCAGCCGCTGTGTAATATAAAGGGTTCTCATTTCCTGCAGCCCCTGGGGCTAGACTGTTAAACACAGGACTTAAGCAATGTGGGTTGGTATGTATAGTATGGGTGCAACGGACTATGAGCCCTGACAAAATTTGCGAACTTGTTCATGTTCTTCACGAATGGACTTATAAATAAGAAAGATCTTCATGAAGTTGGGAAACGATAGAGTTGGAGTTTTCCCTGACTGCCAACTAAGCAGACTCCCCAGACGAGATGATGAAGTCAAGTACCACGGTTCAATGATGGTACTTTAAGTTCGTGAAGACCTCGTGAACATATCCAAAACAACTCTAACAAGAATTGAAGCTATCTGATATGCCTGACCTGGCGAGGGACGATATCAGAGGGAGTTATGCGCACTACAAGAGAATTTGCCCTGACATCGCTAAACAGAAGTCTTCATGAAGTAGCCAATGACTTTGAGAACTTGATCGTCAATCCGCTAAGTCAATAAGTGCTCACTTTACCTTATTTAGAAGGCAGTCGCATTAGTTGATTGATTTCGGAGGAACATCCGAAGTGCATGAACCCAATTGGAACCCGGAGAGCGCGACTAAGACCGATATTGTCATTATTCTGACATTCAGCCTGGTTGCTTAGAGATAAGAGATAGTAGGAATCAGCAGAGCAGTGAAGCAGTGTGGCTTGGTGGAGCCAAGCACCCAAAACTCAGATCAATTGTCCAGAATAGGTTCGTGAACGGAATGGCGTGCCCTCCAGGAGCAATCTCTGGCATGTATCCACGCGGACTTGACAACAGCCGCATCCAGAACAGGTTTGCGAAGGATCTGGACTGTGTTCTAGAGGTTCGAGACTCAACTCTCGGCCTTCCATACCCTCATGTGATTGTGTTTCTTATTCATCTATGTTTCTGTCATCTATTTGTCTCACTCTAGTATTGCCAAACTCTGTTTACATATATAAGTCTCTTTATTTTACCTAGAATCGTCATAGCAGGTAGCTAGCGTTTGTATTTCGCGTCGGGACCGTGTGCCCAGGAATCTATGAGAGCCTTCTGTTATCTATCGAGAGAGTTTTAAGTTCGCGAAGTCAATTGGAGCCGTGTCTCTAGCGTTTTATCGAATCGTTCGTGCATTAAAGTCGTTTGAGGCTGTGTTCCTCCGTTCGTGAAGTTATTCGTCGTATCAAAACCCACCGTGTGTGTAGCGAAGTCACTTTGTGAAGCATTTATATCTTTGTTGGTTGAGCCTTAGCTCCCCCTCGAACTTGCGATTGCAAAGAAAGAGTTTTAGAAGCCTCTGTCGACTTGCTTAGAGCTTTTACCTATACCCCTTGCCCGCCTCTATCTTCACAAAGGTATTTAGTGTGTTGTTGGTGTTGGTGTTGTGTGTGTGTTGTTGTTCTATAGTTTGGTCGTCTAGAGAGCCCTATTTTGCTTCCTGCGCGTCAACACCAGGGAAGAGAGGTCGCTAGGTGCTGAGGAGGGGCAAATTGATGAATCATGAGCGATGCTTGAGGAGTCTTCAGGCACTCGAAGACTCGGTTCGCATCTGCAAGAACGAAATTGAGCGAGGATCAGAGGAACGCCCGTGAATTCTCGCACCTTTCCTATGCCGTCCAACGATTTCCTCTGCGAGTTTCTAAATGTCCTTTCGGGAAGGTGGTATACAAGTGACGAAGATGCGGAGAAAAGTTGGGCATGGAGCTGAAATTCAGAGTTATCGAAGGACAGAGAGCAAAGAGAGACCATCCCACGGTCCCGTCCTTGCTTGATACCACCACCGGTATCGCCTGTCCGACCTCCGTTCCAGCGCTTCCATCCTCTTTCGTTACATCCAAACATGCTACCTTGGAAGAATGCCACTTCTGTTCAGTACTTACTCAAACCGCCTGCGTAGGTGAATCGATCCATTCATCCACATACCTATCTCACCGACTCGACCTGCCTCAACTAGAATTCTGCAATACGACATCCATTGAAGACGAGGTCATGATTGGTACTCACCCAGGCACTCGCGATTCCCCTACCCCTGCCCCCAGCATCTGAACAGCTCCAATATAGTACTCTTGCCCTCGTCAAAGCATCGCCTCGCATTCCGCCTCCAACCTCTATACCTACCGCACATCCCAAGCGTCTTCGACGATTAACAACGCGAACTCTGTGAAGGCCAATGCCGTCTACGATATCACTTATCAATATGGGTTCACCGAGGCGGCGTCCTACTTCCAGACTTTGGAAGGGTGAAAGGGGACGATCGACGCCAACTTTACTACGCCTTCCGATTACGTCTGTTTCCAAGCTGTGGCCTTTCTGGTGCGAGTCCTGACATACGATCTTTCTTTCTAGCGGTTAATCGTGAGCTCGCCTAGGCTGTCGTTGCGGGTAGCTTGCCTCTGCATTAATTCTACTTGTGATGGTGTACGTAGCCCAATTGCGATGGAACGTTGGGCAACGACCACCTCAGTCACCTGGCTCAACCCACCTCTTAGGTGGACGAATATTAGTGAGCCGCTCCACCTCAAGGTATCCTGAGCCACCTGGCTCATCCACTGTTGGCTCATCCATTAGGGATGAGCCACCTTGTAGCGGCTCATACTGGCTCACTACTGGCTCACTGCTGGCTCATATTTTTTGACAGTGTCTGGCCTATCAAAGCAACCTGGCTCATCCATTTGGTCTATCTGGCTCGCCCATTTGATGTACCTGGCTTGCCTACTGAGGCTACCTGGCTCACCCACTGGAGCTACCTGGCTCACCCATTTGATGTACCTGGCTCACCCACTGGAGCTACCTGGCTCACCCACTGGATGCACCTGGCTCACCCACTTGACGCACCTGGCTTGCCCACTTGACGCACCTGGCTCACCCACTTAACGCACCTGGCTCACCCACATGATCATTGTCAAGCCTCAACAGAATAAAGGGTGCAATTTTGCTATCTATGTAGTACGACCCCGTTTTCTTTTGGGGGCATCCTCGGGAGATGAAGGTACTTCATCTCCCGCTGCTGCCATATAACCATCTCCATTTGCAAAGCCTGTATCCAAGTGCAGCATCTCCAACTCCTCCACCAAATCATCTTCAAACTCCTCAATGAATGAACCAATAGAACTTGCATCATCATCAGAATTCACCAAGTCTACCCCTTTGTGCACCTGCATTTCCCTGTCAAAATCTTCTGCTGTAGGTCCCCAATTGAGGTCCTTGTTCACCAAAGGGGAGTCCTTTAGCTGTTCCTTCCACACTCCACCAATGTAAAGCAAGTGGGAGCTTTGCAAGTTGAAATAATACAGCAGATCTGGATTATCTACAAAACCCTATGAGCATAGTCATGGAAATAGCAATAAAAAACTTACCGCATGCTGCAATGGCTTGTTGGAGTAGAGCCCATTCCTTCTGGAACCATGCCTGCAGAAATGTTGCCTCCCGAACCAAGTAGCATTCTTCTTCATCACAACGTTGAGAAATCAACATTGCCCGAATATCCTCACGCACTTCATCATCCCCAAGCCAATCTGGAACTTCAATGTCCTCCCCAACCAAGCCACGATCATTCCAAATTGGATCATCCACATCCAAGGAGAAAATAGAGGCCCGGTCCAGTTTTTGAGGACTTACTGCATGGCGAGGGGCTCTCCTACTTCTAATAAAACCATCCAACTCATCACAGAACTTGTTGTATTTCTGGACCAAGTTGAGGACACTTGGTTCATGTCGATGGACCTGAGACTGAATATGGTCATATAACCTTCGATCTTGGACAATATATAAGCTCAGTTCAAGAAAGAGGAATATGGGACACACCACTTGCACTGGCTTCACTACGGATCCGATTGAACCGCTCCAATTCAAACATCCGCTCCCTCAACTTTGCTTGGATCCGGTCTTTCACTGCCTTTGCCTGCATGCGAACTTGGAGATATTTATTGGAAACTAACCGTTGAAGATTCTGCTGATCTGTAACACCCAGCTCTGTCTTCTTCTTCCGAATCTGAGCTCCAGCCTGCTGACGCTTCATCACCAAGTCTGCCCGCAACTCAACCATATCATCCAAGCCATCTGTATCCCCTTGACTTATCATCCTATCCAGCCCATCAATTTCCCTTGCAAGTGTCTTCTGATAGTTTGTCAAGTCAAGAATGGCCTTGATGGATTTTTTGGCCAGGTTGGAAGTAGCATTGACCAGTGGGCGAGTTTGAACACTGACTTGATCCTCCCATGATGCTGAAAGCTGAGCTAGTGACTGCAGAGACTTGTTCAGCTGCTCGATTGCAGGCCCTTTTTTCTCCACACAAGCCTTCCACTTTCGCACCAACCAATGACCTAGTGTGGCTAGGCCCTGTTCCCGCAGAAAATTGATTTGAAGGTCCAGGGCAAAGATACGTTGATGATACTGATTGAGTAAAATTTAGACAAATATAAGAGATAACAATGAAATAAAGAACATACCCCAGATACACGCAATGATGGAACTAGTCCCTGGATGCTGCTCCAAAACCTTTCGCATCCCTCCCCATCAGACAGACCAAAGCCAGCACACTTGCGAGGATGGTAGATGAGTTGGCAAGGCCACTGATGGCCATATGCATGAAAGATGGAAATTCCCCAGATTATGCGGTCAATGTATTCTGGAATGAAGCCCCATTTTGTGCAACTGCGGTGTAGCTGGCAGCCAATGTCATACAAAACCCCCACAGTAAAATGAGGAGGGATTGAACGGAAGAGCTTGATAATAAGGGCAATAGCATAGAACTGGCGCTCTCCAGGCGTTGTCATGTTTGCCAGCCACAGAACCCGGTCATGTCGGCAAAGAAGTGCCATTAAGCCAGTGTCAGCAAAATGCTTGGTGCTGGCCTTGGTGCGCTTCTCGTCAGCTGCCTTGAATGAATCTGAGCATGCATCCAAGACTGTGCGAGAGACCTTCATCCCAGCTTCTACTGCATCATTTAAAGTATCAGCAGCCTGAGCCTGCACAGGACGTGCTGCTTCAACCAAACAGCGGGCCTCGTCAACTTCAGACTCTGTCAGAAATGCAGAGCGTGGGTGTGTAACAGGACCATCCCTTCCTGCATTGTGACTTGGACTGCGGCGCTTCTGAACAAAATTTGCGTCCAAGCATACCACCAAGTCCGCCCTGCCAATACATGTCAACTAAACCCATACTCCACAAAACAAAAGACGTACGGAGCCTGATCATCATGCTCAGCACAAGCTCCAAAGCATAGTTGACATGACCATGCAAGATAATCGCTGGTGAGTTCCTCATCGACCTCCTCCCATTCATCCTCCTCAGCTCCTACAGAGTCACCTTCAATAGGTCCAGCACACGAAGATAGCAACCGAATCTGCTTGCGGACATACACATCTGTCTCGGCCAGCAGGAGGGAGTAATAGCGACACGCCTTTGTGAACTTGCGGCGGATACTGTCTTCGCTCGCAAGGTGATATCCTCGCCCCCGAAGGAAAGAATCAAGAGTCGCGGACCATGCGGATCGATTAGGAGATGAACGCAAGTATAATTCACGCGCAAACTCCATCATCTTGATATCGAAAGCAAAACTTGGGCGGATCGGTGCAGACGGAAAGTATCCAAGGGCCACAAGAGCCTTCCCTGGTCCACAAGAACAAACTGTGATGGTTTTGAATTCTGCTCAACAAATAAGGTTAGAGGGCTAATAAGTGACGGAGCGATACAGGCGTCATACCATCAAATGATATAACAACAACGGACAACTTCCGGATATTCTCCGCACAATTGCAAGTATTGCAAGTGTCGTGAGACAGCGTTCGAAGGTTTTCAGACCGCTTTAGCAAACCCAGGTATGTGGGTATTGAGGCCGATATCAATTGACACCAGTGTCGCCACTCGACTTGGCGTTTGTCTTCCTCAGCGCATCCTGGGGTACGGGAAGGAGTGGAAAGGGGAAACCGGTTCAAACGACCACCTCTGCGTGCGGTCCGTTGAGAAAAGGCGGTATTCGAGGTCCGCACATCCACCTGAGGCCGCAGTACGGCGCCACGTGGCAGGCCATAGGGGCGGCGAACAGGAGTTTCCTTTGTTTCCTTGAGACGGTGGCTTGAGGGTGTGAACGACCCCAGCGTCGGGGGTCTTGGAGCTCTAAAGGACATCAGGAATAAACGGGGGGAGAGAGAGCAGACGAAAGATGATGGGAGGAAAGAAACAGGCACGACAAAGCCTCGATGCTGCATAATAAGATCCGAACCTCGGAGTAACTGCGGAGACTTTACGGGTTTATAGAGCGTTGATATCAAATTGCAAGGTAAGATAATACAACTAGAGTAGTAATCCAAAATTAAAACTTCTCCTGTACAAGAAGAGTAAAGGACTCACCAAAACTACACGAAGCGATCCGGAACAAGAATCTAGGAGCAGACTTAAGGGTCGGGCCAACTACATATTTCAAGGAAAGACACTGACGAAGCAGCGATGCAAACATCCGAGACCAGTCTTCAATTATCCTCTGTAAAAATCAATCTCAGGCGATGCGTATGCGAAAGAAATCAGACACAACATACCTGTCAGTGACCCAAAAGAACGAGCCGGCTGCTTGCGAATGCGTGCACGGTAAGGGAGGCGACAAGGGGTGACGGGTGCACGTCCAAACGAGGTCGCAAAGGTTTGGCAGTAATGTCCGACCACCAACTTCTCTAATTCTGGCGTGTTGTTTGGCCCTGGAGATGTAGGAGCCTCACGAAGAGCCCTCGGACATCCTTCCCAGTCCAGCATCAGCGAATGAAGTTGCTTGATATATGGATGTCTGTCTGCCCAAAATGCAGCCGCCAAACCACGGTCGATGTTAGGAATCGCCGAAATAAAAATCTCGGCAACCTGCTCCCCAGGTGGTGTGGGGAAAACACGACGCAAGGCCATTTCTCGCTGGAGACGCACTTGCACGAGACCATCCCCATCAACATTGTTGCTATCTTTCCCTCCCCACTTGTGAGGGGCCAGCACCTGGTCCATTGCCATCAACTCCACTCGGAACGTCGTCTCCCGCAGCTCGTACAGGACCTCTGCTGAGATCTCGGGAGTCAGTGCCTCCTGAAGATCTTCCTTTGATCCCAGCATTATCGTTTGCTCGTACCATAGAATCTTGTCGAGACGCTCTTGTCGAGCAGGAAGGGAAGTGAGATAGTCATCGGATCCTTCATCGTTCTTCCTTCGCTTTCTGTTGCGCTCGCTGCCGCTCTTCGATTTCGATTTGCGTTTAGAATTTGGATCGTGACTTGCAGAAGTTGCTTGGGAAGGATATGAGGGAAGGGAAGGCATTGACGACGACGAGGGATGGGCTGGAGTTGGGTCTTGGAGGGCCGATGAATCTAAAATACCGGGTGGGCCGCCTTCGGGGTTTAGGGACTTGAGGATTGCTTTCAGATAATTCTGCCATTGTTGACGCTTGATCGTCCCGAGCTGAACCCCATTGGAGAGGTTGTAAAGGTGTACTTGACGTGTTGCCAACCAGGTCGCAAGGTAGATGAGTTCGTTTTCAGCGGTGGCGTTGTAAAAAATTCCGATTTCGGGGAGTTTGTAACCATCGTAATGAGGAGCTAGTCGTGCACCTGGTTTCAACAAAGGTTGGATGTCGGTAAGAGCATTCCTCCAGACTGGGATGTCCGGCGGCCTCTTCTCTGTCTTTAGAGGCATCGGAGGCTGCCTTGAAACGTGGATGTCTACTGAAGGGGAACTTGAAGACGAAAACGACGACAGATCAGAGGAGGGTGACAAGCTGCCAGGGGGGTGATTGCTGATAGAAGACGAGAGAATGGAAGACCCGGGAGACAGCATAGCGTCTGTTGGTGGATGTGCAGCAGCAATGGTCTCGGCAGAAGGTCCCGGGTTGGGCTTCAAAAAATCCGGCAATGAATATATGTAGACTGGCATACAAGTATCAGCATATAAAGGGTCTTTCAAAGACGAATACGTACCTGGTTGAGGCACTATAGTACCGCTGGAGCCGGAAGAATTGGTGCGATACTTCTTCTCCAGTCTCTGGTACGCAATAGCAGAGGCTTCAGTAACGTCGAACACCCGGCATCCAAGACGTAGGGTGCTTCGTTGCAAGTCGGTGCCAGGCAGACCAACGTAGACATCTTCAAACACCCTTCTCCCTGATTCCGCCTCAAGATACTCTTCTTTAACGACACTGGGATCGATATATGTTGTGGTTTGTCGTGCTGATGTCCAGACTCTCGTATCGAACTGGTTGACGGTAAAGTTGGGGCGGATCCACCATACTGGGATTCCGATGCTGTGAAGGAACTGAGCCTCCTCTCTGCTATGGGTGAAGCAGCCGATGAGAGAGGTGTCGACGTTGTGAGGCTTCAGTCCTTCCATCGAGGTGGGGGTGGATCGCGGCCAGAAGGTGGTAATGTAGGTGGAGAGCCCCCGAATATCAAGGCATGCACGTTGAATATCGCCAACGGTGAGGATGAGGTCGCGGTATGGAAGGCCATAGGTGAGGCGCTCAAGGCACTGTTGGGTGTGAGCGACCATAGACGACAGAATAGTCGCAGTGCGTTGTCGCTCCAGAGTCTTGAAAGCGATGTCGAAGCAGAGGGTGGCTTGGCCTCGTAACGCATCAACAAATTCTGCGCTGAGAATCCGGCAGTCCGTATCGATCCAAGTTCCGGTGACTAGTTTCGTGTCCTCAAGGCGGGGCGTCTTTCGGAGAATCTGGAGGTCTTCGCGAGGTCGAGGTATGCATCCTATCCACTCGTAGCCCTTACACACCACCTGCGGATGCTGCATTCGGTCGTCCAACCCGTATTTTCCGTTCGCTCGTGCTCGGACATGTCGGATACCTATTGGAGGTTGAGGGATACTGTACATGTTGGGGGAAGTTACAAGCCAGAGCGCGTGAGGCCTGACTTTCTCGAGCTCCTCGGGTGTGTACACAGGTGACCCATTAATCTTCACGGCTTCTTCAGGTAGCACTTCATTGTCGAGAATCATAAAGGATAGCATGTCTTTTGCTCGATAGTCAAGTCCTGGATAATCGAAGTTGAAATGCCAATTGGAGTATCAGGCAGAATGAAAACTTACGTCTTCCCAGGTCCTCGTTCCCATTGGGCACCCACCGACCATCCTCTTGCGTAAAATTCATTGGGAAGCTCTCGGTCATTTTTGGCGACAGAAAGAGCGACGTTTGAGGATAATTTCAGCGTAGAGAGAGGGACGACGAAGATGGGCACAAGACTGAAAAGGGGGGCGGGAGGGTCAGCCAAGCAATCCTGTCAACACAAGAAGAGGCGAGGGGGTAAAGAAGGATAAAAAAGAAACAAAAACTCACGAATACTGATACTCGAGTCGCTGAGTGGATCTGACCCAGTGGAGACGAGGACGGAAGCGATAGTGGATGGTCGGCTTTGAATGCGCTAAAAAAAAATTCAGTTCAGCAATGTAAACGAAAATAAAGGCAAGGGATATTCACCAGAACCGACGTTCGAGTCTTGAGGACGCGACAGCCGGACGGATATGGGGATGGAGGCAAAGAGTTGCGGAGACTGCAATGAGAGGGGGTCAGCCAAGAGTCAATAGAACTAGGGCGGAAAGGAGAAAGGAATATGGAAAGGAGCGTAAGGAATGACAGGGAGCCAAATTCCTGACGCTCCGACTCCAGGACGTCAATGAGACGACACGGGGTCCATTCCCATTGACGCAAGAACGGAGTCGAAGAAGACATCGACAGAACGACAGGGAGTCAAGTTCCATCGACTTGAGAGGGTAGGGAGGTGGGTAAGGCTGATGGTGGGTGATCCTGACTCACCGGTACAGATACTCGTCTTGCTAGATCGAGAGAGGTGGATGGAGACGCGGACGGAGGAACTGGTGAAAGGCCGACTTTGAATAACGAGCTGCGGATTTGATGTCAGTTATCAACTTGACAGGGTAGTGAAGGGGTAACGATGATAGTAGGGGATTCTAACTCACTGGGACGGATATTTGGCTTGCTACGTGGAGAGAGGTGGATGGAGACGCGGATGGACGAAATGGTGGAAGGCCGACTTTGAATATGCTGGAAATCAGAGTCAGTACAGTTTTTACAGTTTATAAGGACAGTCAAAGGTGCAGAAATGAGCCAAGGAACGACAAAGAGCCAAGTTCCTGATGCTCCGATTCCACAACGTCGATGAGACGACACAGGGTCCAGTCCGATCGATGCGTGAGCAGAATTGAGAAAGAAGTCGACGGAACGACGTAGAGTCCAGTCCCGTCGATTTGAAGAATAGAAGGGGAGGGAAAATGGATATAGAAATGTAAAAAGAACTCACAAATACCGATATGCAGGCAAACGGAAAAGGGACGGAGACAATCCTGAAGCCGGCTATTCAAAGCAGGGTCAGTACGGTGTTCTGAGGGCGATAAGGAGAGCAAAAGACGCAAGGAACGACGGGGAGTCGAGTTCCTTACGCTCCGATTCCACGACATCGACGGGCAACGCAGAGTTAAGTCCCATCGAGGATCGAAGGTTCGAGGGCGTCATTGGAACGACTGGGGGGTCAAGCTCCAACGACGAACGGCGCGTAAGCGAATGTAAGGAAATGGATATGACTCACCCCTATCGATTCCGAAGTTTCTAACGATGAACGGAGAGGCGAGACCGGGAGACCGGGAGAGGTGGTGGGCGGAGGCAACTTGGAAATCTTGACGCGTCGCTCATGCGCCAAGAGTGGCTGTGTCGACTGCTATCTAATCTCAGCATCTCATCATTTCGTTCCGTCCGTTAACCAAACGCTCACCTCGTACATCGCCAGGAGGACACTTTCGAGGGGATGGGCCGAAGGAAGGTGTCGGAGAGGTATGTGGAGGAGGCGAAGATGGGTGGATGTAAGAGGAAGGGTGGCTGTGGAAGTGACCTAATTTGATCACTTCTCAACCCAAATCTGGCTTCTTCATTTCGTTCGACCTCGTGCCCGGATACGTTATCCACCTCATCGATCGTCCCAAATGCCACGTCGAGGAAGACAGAGACCCTAGCGTCGAACAGATACCAGGCCCCTCACAAGTTGGTGATGTGGAACCCAACTGCAGGTGAGTTAAAGTCAGCTACACGCTTCATTTTCGGTCGAAACCATGCGAGAATTGAGC
>SDEE01001196.1:0-11291 GCA_004126415.1 Candolleomyces aberdarensis | reverse complement strand
TTTTGTGCTTCCCCGCCTATTGTCAACGTGTTCATCACTTCACAATCAATGTATGGCAGTTATATAAGTACACAAACCCTCGATGATAAATAACATTGATGACTACAGAATAGTTAATTCTCTGCTGTAAACAATACGGTGTCCCCTCCAATAGCTTACAGTCGTTTGCACAATAAACTGCAGTACTTTGCGAGCAGTTGTGACCAAGTGATGCGTAGTGTCACGGTGGGCACNNGGTGGGGTCAATTGTTCCAACTGGTTACCCACCGTTGCCGACGCCATTTGCTGGCTGCTCGCTTCCCGTCCCTACCTTCCTGAGGCAGCCAACCGCCACGAACATGACGTATTTCAACCAGATTTAAATTTGGCAGCGTGACTGTTGGTCACAACTGCGCGGAAAAAAAAACAGTACTGCAGTTTATTTTGCAAACGACTGTAATGTCGCCATGATATGGGAGACAATGAACATTGACTGCCCGTTTTGGCTGCAGGCGCGTCGACGCTGCATGTGACTGTGCCTCCAGCCACACGTCGAAATATATAAAGCTCTGCGGCTCCCTCACTGGCCATCCCCCAGCACTCTGCCACTTTCCACTAACTTAGCGACATTTCTTGGACGCGCAGCCAGGCACTGAAGTTTGACTCCATACCAGGGGTTGCGGATTTGCTAACTGAGTCATTTAAAAGAAATAGACGCCCACCGTGAGCACGTACTGCCCACATCGCGCTCAATCCTGTTCGCCGCTACCCTTGAACACGCAGTAAGGCATTGAAGTTCGACCCCATACCCGGGGTTGCGGATTTGCCAGCTGCGTTTTCTAAATGAATAGATGCCCACTGTTAGCACATCACCGTCCCTGCTCTACGTGTAACTCTGTTTGCCCTACCCTTGAACGTGCAGCGTAGCATTGAAGTTTGACTCCCCACCAGGGGTTGCGGATTTGCCAGCTTATTCGTTTAAGTACGTAGGCGCTCACCGGCACGCTACCTACGAGCTTCAGCACTCTGCTGCCAACATGAAGTTTTTTTACTTTTACACGGGTGACGTGCTCTGGCGCGCAGTTTCCCTGTTGTCCTTGTCGTTGCGTCCCCCGATTTTGAGCTCGCGGATCTCTTGAAGCAAGCTGCGGTGTTTGACAGACGCGTACTGCATGGACGATTTTTTCGACTCCCCGGACTCCAAGGTTCGATCAGGAGCTGCCGAAGATAGCAACTACCAGATCCCCACTTGCACTGGCACTCTGAGTACCAATATTTCAGCGAGAGCGACTGCTCAGGCTGGCTCCTCCAACTTTTGTAAACGTGCTGCCGATGTTTTTGAGGACTTGGAGATCGTCTCAGAGGTTATGGATGCGGAGGCTCGTCTGAACACGTCCAGTGGGTAACGGCCAATGCATCCTTCAAGGCGCGCATGCGCGACTCGAGTTTCTTAAATTTCTCCAGGAAATGCTCGGTAGCAGCGAGCACGGATTTATTACCGTTGTCAGTTCGAATGAAGCTCGCGCGTCGCGCCCACATGCAGAGGATCAATTAGTCACAAGACCAATCTCCTTCCTTTTTAGAATGGGGGGAGGTTGTGCACAGACCTTCCCGCCTCCGTCCACTGTCGCGCAGCAGTTGGTTAGCAAACTGGCCCCTGCCATCTATAAACGAGTCCCCACTCGCTACGGACCCCATGAGCTTGCTCCGCTCTTTACGGTCCTTGCCATGGGTTGTCTCGTGGACTTGTCGCTTCCTCCATACGACTTGGGAGGCCCAACATTACTACTGTCTTGAGCAAGCGACATTGGCCTTGGCCGCCCTGCAGCCTGTGCTCGAGGATGCGTCAGTAATAATGGTCAAGGTCAGCTTTATCCGAACGTCAGTACTGTTTGGCTTACCTCGCTCACAGACCCTGCACTTAATGAGCATCTATCTACAACGGCATGCGCGGGCAGGAGGAGAGTTCGCAGCAGTCGTATGCATTGCTAGACTTGGCCAGCCAGGCCGCTGTCAAGGTACGATATCGTGGTTTTCTCTCGTGCTTCAATATTGAGCAATCTAGGTGGTGCAGATCGGCTTGCGCACGTCTAATACAGCCAGTTGACCTTCCTAACCAATCCATAGAGGTGCCGACTCAGTGCCTTGGGGCTTTCAAGGACTGGAGGTCTACGAGCGACGCCTTTATTTCTGGAACTTGATGTCGGGTGGTCTCTGGTAGGTCTGTCCTTCGTCCTTGCCCGTTACAACCGATCCCAATGATAGAGTTCTTCGTCGCGGTGTCTTTCTAGAGTCTGGTCACTGGTCGACCCCCAAGCCTGTTGACATCATCTATCAAATGCCGAATACCTTCGCTGGTAGACTAAGGCTCGTGCAAGAGCCAAATCCAGTGCTACCCATGCGATTCACACCGAGGTACGTCGTTGAACCAGTCCTCACTTAACTCCCTTTATTCACCATCCTCCTCACAGAAGGGATCTCGTCGGCGATCCTATTACTAATACTCGCATTGCGATCTTCGAATTACCAGGGATCAGGACTGCAGACGTGACCCTTCAGATACAGAGAGGAAATCTTGTCATTACTGGTGAACGCCGCCTTCCACCCGCTGTTTAGAAAGCTCTAGAGGCTGCCCGTACTTCGCTTGCTCGGAATCCTGTCGCCGCAGCCAACTCTGTTGCAGCAGGGGAGGGGCATGGCCGATGATTCCGAATCCTCGTCCAACCCTAGCCCTACCCCCTCTCTCGCCTCCCACGAACTGCGTTTTGGCCAGTTCGCTCGTGCTATTCTGGTCCCTGAAGGTATCAAGGTATGAAACAGTCAATTGATTTCCCACTGCTTCCCATTGAATCACAACTCTTTCTTTTGTTCGACTCTTCAGGAGTCCGATGTTACGGCGGCGCTACAAGATGGGATGTTGGTCACTTGGCCTAAGAACCCTACTGCCAAATCAGTTCAGATCGCGACACCTCCTGTATCTCCTATCACAGGAACCACTGCTCAATGAGGGGCTAATGCACACCACTTCCTTGCACGGAGTCACCGAGCCAAACACGACCCGAAACTCGAAGCTTGATTCTACCTGCGCTTCCCACTCTTCTCTTTTCTCCATCTATATCATATAACGGGCATACCTGGCCCTGTAGGACCCAAATTCGTTCACCTAGGGCTCCGGGGCACATCTTTTTTTGGTGGATCCTACCACGGACTAACNTTTTTTTTGGGCATTCTTCATTTCGCATTCCGGCATGCACACGATCGTTCCGTATCATTATTACGCTTTCCACCGCCGCCCCCGTTTGTATTATACTATGGCTCGGTGATTATTGTACTCTAGATCGTTCGTTTCCCCACTCTTTTTTTACTCCTTGGACGCGACTTTAATGTAACCCATAGACACGGGATACACTCATTTCTCTCCGCTCCTTGAACTGCGAGTCAGTCCGGACCATCAACATTCAACGCCGAGTCACTTGGTAATGCCATGTGTTGACTTCGTGTTGGCGYTTCCGCTGCACCTGCCGTTCCCCTCGGTCCCGACGGGAAGTCGTCTCKCAATCTAGCGGAGGTAACGTATTTGCACTAGTCGAGAGCAACAGTTGCCTAGCGCCCTATCCAGTGATTGGAAAAGTTTTTTGTCAATTATCTTTCACCTCTATTTGTCGAGCTGAGATGAACTACTACCCTGCAACGATGGACGTACATCATTGTTACGTCTGTTACGTCGAAGTATCTTGCCTTCGCAAACTCAAAATTCGTCCTTGACGATCTTACGACCATGACTTGCCTGATTCGAAGCCATCTAACCGAGTCATCTGCGGCGCTCAATCGGCTATGTACTGCGCACATTCGACGCGTAGCACCCACTGGCAGTGGCACGGCACGGTTTCATTGGTTGGCGCAGGAGAACACGCCCTCCAATCAGAGAAGGTTTCCGCAGTTACCAATTCATTCCATCTTGCAGTGGTTGGTGATTCGATGTTAATCACCGTTCGGCATTTTTCAGTGTTCCGGGCTTGTACAGAGCCCCTTTTCCATTCTCCTACTTTTCACCGCAAAACGAGTCGTCGGCTACATAATTGCGACCATAAGGTACCTTTGTAGGTTCCGTTAGAGGCGCATGGTATGTACCTGGCAGGTAGATTGTGACTGGATTTTGAAATTGTTTGTCCTACACATGCTCCCCGCAAACGGTACAACAGCATTTTTCCTTCTATCCCGAAATTTTGTTTGTTCCGCATGGGAATCAATTCGAAATTTGAATAGACGACCAATTAATAGCACACTGCTGGTGAAGATATTATACTTGACACATTCCCGACCAGACGTTCCGCAATATGACTTGTGCTCGAGGTTGTGCCATTCAGTGGCACCGAGGGGCATGTATTTGGTCTTGTGGGAGTCCGTTTACCAATGACTCAGGATGAGTCAAACAGCCATAAACACGTAACGAGCGCTGGCGTCTAGTTAAGCGTTCCATGACGTTACGTGTAAGCGCTGTGCACATTTTCGCACATCTCTGTTACAGTGGCTCATACACGAATTGCACGCGATTGCATTGCAATAAGGGGGTGCACAAATACGAAACTACCCTACGACACGTTCCACAAGGTTCATTGTAGCTGTAGAGAGGTGTACCCACGTAGATAGGGGGTCCATTCAAATGATTTCCGACTTTAACCGCAATCACAGCTAGAAACTGGAGTGTTTCACTGAAATCGGCGCCGTCTACGAGAGATCGTCTACTTGATAGCTATACTTGCTTCGGCCCCGGGATCTTTTCGAGGGTCTGCACCCGCAAATTAACCTTTGTGGAAGATGTGGCCCACAAACACGAATCGAGCAATTCGAACTTGATCGCCGAAGGTCGTACGGAGGAAGCGATAAGTCCACGAGACAGCCCATTGCAAGGACTGTGAAGAGCAGAGCAAGCTCATGGGGTCCGTAGCGAGTGGGGAATCGTTTATAGATGGCAGGAATCAACTCACTAATCAGTTGCTGTCGCGATACGATGCTGCACGACGCCCTATCAAGCGCCGGCAGGAAGGACTCGATCGAGCCCTGAATTGGCCGCACATCCTGAGAGTTGTGGGGACGAAACGGGAAGGAGAGATAACGGAGGTTGATAGCTCGGGGAAAGTAGGATGGATCTAGGATTTTCATTTAAGGAGGGTGATGACGGCAGATCGATTTGGTGCGACATCTGCGAGGAGCGCGTGAGCGTTGAGCCTCATGAATCAGGGACGTAACTTACCATTAATAGACTCTGTACGTGTTACTGTTGACCGCTGAGACACGTACTTTTGGTAACCACGGATGAAATACGGGTGGTATCAGGTGTCCTTTGCAACTGGGTGGCACCCTTGTCACCGATTGTCACAAACGGGCAGGCTTGGCCGTCGTTAGATGGCCGCCTGGTCCCGCCATTGTATACCTTTTTTGTGCTTCCCCGCCTATTGTCAACGTGTCCATCACTTCACAATCAATGTATGGCAGTTATATAAGTACACAAACCCTCGATGATAAATAACATTGATGACTACAGAACGATTAATTTTCTCTGCTGTAAACAATACGGTGTCCCCTCCAATAGCTTAATGTCACCTTGATATGGGAGACAAAGAACATTGACTGCCCGTTTGAGCTGCAGGCGCGTCGACGCCGCATGTGACCGTGCCTCCAGCCACACGCTGGAATATTTAAGGCTCTGCAGCTCCCTCACTGGCCATCCCCAGCACTCTGCCACTTGCCACCACCTTAGCGACATTTCTTGGACACGCAGTCAGGCACTGAAGTTTGACTCCATACCAGGGGTTGCGGATTTGCTAGCTGAGTCATTTAAAAGAAATAGACGCCCTACTGCCCACATTGCGCTCAATCCTCTTCGCCGCTACCCTTGAACACGCAGTAATGCATTGAAGTTTGACCCCATACCAGGGGTTGCGGATCTGCCAACTGCATTTTCCAAACGAAATAGACGCCCACCGTTAGCACATCACTGTCTCTGCTCTGCGCGTAACTCTGTTCGCTGTATCCTTNGAACGTGCAGTCTGGCATTGAAGTTTGACTCCCCACCAGGGGTTGCGGATTTGCCAGCTTATTCGTTTGAGTACGTAGGCGCTCACTGGCATGCTACCTACGAGCCCCAGGCCTCTGCCGCCAATATGAAGTTTTTTTTTTTACTTTTACACGGGTGACGCGCTCTGGCACGCACTGGTTTCCCTGTCGTTGCGTCCCCCGATTTTGAGCTCGCGAATCTCTCGAAGCAAGCTGCCGCGTTTGATGCAGACGCGTACTGCATGGACGATTTTTTCGACCCTCCGGACTCCGACGTTTGATCAGGAGCTGCCGAAGATAGCAACCACCAAATCCCCACTTGCACTGGCACTCTGAGTACCAATATTTCAGCAAGAGCGACTGCTCAGGCTGGCTCCTCCAACTTTCGTAAACGTGCTGCCGGGTAACAGCCAATGCATCCTCCAAGGCGCGCATGCGCGACTCGATTTTCGTCAATTTCTCTTGGAAATACTCGGTAGCAGCGAGCACGAATCTATTACCATTGTCAGTTCGAATGACTCGGAAGCTCGCGCGTCGCGCTCATGCAGAGGATCAATCAGTCACAAGACCAATCTCCTTCCTTCTAAAAAGGAAGGAGGTTGTGCACAGACCTTCCCGCCTCCGTCCACTATCGCGACAGCAGTTGGTTAGCAAACTGGCCCCTGCCATCTATAAATGAGTCCCCACTCGCTACGGACCCCATGAGCTTGCTCTGCTCTTTACGGTCCTTGCCATGGGTTGTCTCGTGGACTTGTCGCTTCCTCCATACGACTTGGGAGGCCCAACATTACTACCGTCTTGCACGAGCGACATTGGCCTTGGCCGCCTTGCAGCCTGTGCTCGAGGATGCGTCGTTAATAATGGTCAAGGTCAGCTTTATCCGAACGTCAGTACTGTTTGGCTTACCTCACTCACAGACCCTGCACTTGATGAGCATCTATCTACAACGGCATGAGCGGGCAGGAGGAGAGTTTGCAGCAGTCGTATGCATTGCTAGACTTGGCCAACCAGGCCGCTGTCAAGATACAATATCGTGGTTTTCTCTCGTGCTTCAATATTGAGCAATCTAGGTGGTGCAGATCGGCTTGCGCACGTCTAATACAGCCAGTTGACCTTCCTTACCAATCCATAGAGATACCGACTCAGTGCCTTGGGGCTTTCAAGGACTGGAGGTCTACGAGCGACGCCTTTATCTCTGGAACTTGATGTCGGGTGGTCTCTGGTAGATCTGTCCTTTGTCCTTTCCCGTTACAACCGATCCCAATGATAGAGTTCTTCGTCGCGGTGTCTTTCTAGAGTCTGGTCACTGGTCGACCCCCAAGCCTGTTGACGTCATCTATCAAATGCCGAATACCTTCGCTGGTAGACTAAGGCTCGTGCAAGAGCCAAATCCAGCGCTACCCATGCGATTCACACCGAGGTACGTCGTTGAACCAGTCCTCACTTAACTCCCTTTATTCACCATCCTCCTCACAGAAGGGATCTCGTCGGCGATCCTATTACTAATACTCGCATTGCGATCTTCGAATTACCAGGGATCAGGACTGCAGACGTGACCCTTCAGATACAGAGAGGAAATCTTGTCATTACTGGTGAACGCCGCCTTCCACCAGCTGTTTAGAAAGCTATAGAGGCTGCCCGTACTTCGCTTGCTCGGAATCCTGTCGCCGCAGCCGACTCTGTTGCAGCAGGGGAGGGGCATGGCCGGTGATTCCGAATCCTCGTCCAACCCTAGCCCTACCCCCTCTCTTGCCTCCCATGAACTGCGTTTTGGCCAGTTCGCTCGTGCTATCCTGGTCCCTGAAGGTATCAAGGTATGAAAGAGTTAAATTTTTCCCACTGCTTCTCATTGACTCACAACTCTTTCTTTGTTCGACTTTTCAGGAATCCGATGTTACGGCGGCTCTACATGATGGGATGTTGACAGTCACTTGGCCTAAGAACCCTACCGCCAGATCAGTCCAGAGTGCGACACCTCCTGTATCTCCTATCACAGGAACCGCTGCTCAATGAGGGGATAATGCGCACCATTTCCTTGCACGAAGTTGCCGAGCCAAACCCGATCTGAAACTCGAAGTTTGATTCTACCTGCGCTTCCCACTCTTCTCTTTTCTCCATCTATATCATACAACGGGCATACCTGGCCCTGTAGGACCCAAATTCGTTCACCTAGGGCTCCGGGGCACATCTTTTTTTGGTGGATCCTACCACAGACTATCTTTTTTATTGGGCATTCTTCATTTTGCATTTCGGCATGCACACGATCGTTCCGTATCATTATAACGCTTTCCACCGCCACCCACGTTTGTATTATACTATGGCTCGGTGATTATTGTACTCTAGATCGTTCGTTTCCTCACTCGTTTTTTACTCCTTGGACGCGACTTCAATGTAACCCATAGACACGGAATACACTCATTTCTCTCCGCTCCTTGAACTGTGAATCCGGACCATTAACATTCAACGCCGAGTCACTTGGTAATGCCGTGTGTTGACTTCGTGTTGGCTCTTCCGCTGCACCTGCCGTTCCCCTCGGTCCCGACGGGAAGTCGTCTYGNANTCTGGCGGATGTAGCGTACTTGTACYAGACRAGAGCAAMAGTTGCTRGCGCCCTKATCCAGTAATTGGAAAAGTTTTTTATCCTTCAYCTCTATTTGTCGATCTGAACTGAAYYAGCTGCAACGACGGACGTTACGTCTAAGTATCTTGCCTTCGCAAAACTCAAAATTCCTTACGACCATGACTCGCCTGATTCGAAGTCATCTCACCGAGTCATCTGCGGCGCTCAACCGGCTATGTACTGCGGACTCAACGTGTAGCACCCACTGGCAGTGGCACGGCACGGTTTCATTGGTCAAGGCAGGAGAGCACGCCCTCCAATCAGAAAAGGTTTTCGCAGTTTAGATATCTCCTCCTTCGGAAAAGCAGACATCGCGGGCTATACAAAGTGCTAATTGAATTGACATTTACACTCAGATCAAGATAGGTAGGTCAAATGTAACATATCGAGAACTACTTCTTGCGCTGTCGTTTGTGAGATTGCGCTGTAAATGGGTTCACGATTCCATTGTCAGTGACTGCTCTACAACGTTAATGAGTAGCCGTTGAGTACCTTTATCTTGGGAACCATCCTCTTCATCTTCTACTGAGTTGAACTTCCGTCGCAAACCAGGTGCGGGCACGGGAATGAAGGCACATGAAGCATAGACCGAAAGGTAGGACGCGTCACCTTCTCTCATACCAAGCATGAGCAGTTCATTTCCGGTCTCGACATCACCTATTTAACAAAGAGTTCGGTATGTGGATGATTCGTGAAGACGTAGAGTCGTTACCTTTCKTTTTCGTGGCATCCAATGGAAGAATCGTGAACGGAGGTAGAGCRTAGACTARGTTGTCGGCCTTGATGGTCTGCTGCTCCAAACGATCAACCAGGGACTTGAGCTCTGGCCAGCGCCTCGACGTCCATTCTAGCTGCCGRTAAAAGAGATTCCGGTCGGGGATGTCCCTTTCTGAAAGCCCCTTGGCGGCAATGCTATCTTGTCCAAATGATYGTTCATAGTAACCCTTCAACGCGTGGATAAACCAAGCGAGTGTCGGGAAAAAYAAGAATTTCCAAGGGTCTTGAACAGCGCCGACTCCGTCTATGACAGCGATCTGGCTGAAGACCTCCTTGAGAATGACGCGTATTCGGGCGCGACTGGCTATATTGTGGACTCTTGCCTCATGGGGCATAGAGGACACGTCGTACTTCCAGAGCGCCTCTTCGAGTGATGACACCGAGCTCCTTCTTTCAAGTGTCTCAATCAGAGTCGGGCTTTGGGTTGGGAGGTAGCTAGTATTGCAAAGACAATTTTGAAGTTCAATGCCRCWTGCAAAGATGAGAAAGTCGGATAGCCCAGYCRTTGTCGCAACATCAGGGATGTGTCCAATATCTGTATCAAGCATGATGATGAGGTCAAGCTTGTTGGAAACCGCGATATGACTCACCGAGCTCCTCAACATCACCAAGTACCATCGTTCTGAAGAAAAACCCAACCAGAAGATTCATGCGAGATTGGAAAGAAGGATGATCAAYGTTGGTAATGGCRCGCCCCTCAAAAAAGGTGTGGGCAGTGCCAAAGACGATCTGCGACAGGCATGACACCGGCAAAAAATGGCCTCCATGGCATATAGCATCTTGAACTGTAAAGACTGCATGTGGAGTCGTTGGCCGCATGATCCTTGAATGAACGAGTTAGCTGTTGGCTGCATAAATGAAAGCGGTGCGACTCACAGGGTGTCACCTGCATTGAGAAGGATCATCTCTGCCTTCCACTTYGACCAGTCGAGCATCCGTACATCAAGATCACCGCTCCATAGTGTTGTTGATGATACGTCAGATGGGTCAACTGGTGCAGCAACAGTCCATATCTTTTTTCCAGTAGCAACTCGAATGAATGTGCCTTCTCCACGACTGTCTAAATGCCAATAATGATGAGCACCTTCAGTCGCAGCCAGGCCAAACTGTATATCCTTGGTGGGCAAAGTGCGAATGCAGTGTTCGTCTTTCCCAGTGCGAAAGAAAGCACGAACATCGGTAGCGTAGGGGCTCGGGTGTATGCCAGCAAGAGGGTTTGGGAATGACAAGGCATTAAGACTCTTTTTCATCTTGAATGGGGCAGTTGAGCAGTTGAGGAGATCTTTAGGGGTTCCTCTTYGAACACGAACCGAAAAGTCRCCCTCTTCATCTGGAATGGATTGGTCTGAACAAATGTGGTGAGTTGAAACACTTCAGTAATTGTAAAAGTGTACTACACACCTTGAATGTCAGTTTCACGCATTAGACTTGTGTTCAGAGAGGCAATGCCTGAGCCGTTGAAGCGAATATTTGGNGCCAGNTGCTCTGGGTGATGACAATGTTTTGCGAGCACAAAATCCTTTGAACATCGTGAGCTGTCATTGCTTCATATTCATCTTGCCGTAGACAGTGAAACAGTGACCCTTGGGGATTGTCAAGGAACTTTGGCCTGGAATGGCCAAGGCAGTGAACATCAGTGTTATGCAAGGCACAGGCCTCATATATGGAGAACCACGTGGTGTAGTCCTCTTTCACTATGGACCTTGGACATGGTGAAATTCACCATGTTTTTCACCCTGCAACCTGGTTAAATTGAGTGGGTAACCTGGTGAATGTTACCAGGTAATTATCAAATTCACCCTGAAACCGGGCTAAATTTCACCATGCGACCCTGGTGAATTTCATACTGTTTTTGACG
>SDEE01001195.1:0-11302 GCA_004126415.1 Candolleomyces aberdarensis | reverse complement strand
GATTGAAGTTACAGTCAGTTGCGACATGAATGTCGCCTCCTCTGGAAAGAAAGGTCGGTCAGAAAGGAGGGATTACACACTGCAATAATCACTTACTCTACAAAAGCTGTACCGAATTTATTTCCTCCGAAACATGCAGGACATCTGCCCTGCAACAGTCGGTGGCATTCGAGCACCTGAGCACACCGTTCTCATGCATGAAACCAGGTTGATGCCTTGCGGCTTTATCCATGAAACCATGGCACGCCACCAGCCATACTTCATGCATGAAGCGCCCTCTCCCAAACAAGGTGGCCCTCCGGATCTCCGGATCCGTCAGATCCAATCTCGAGAACGTCACCAGATATGACGCTGCATCACCAGGGCGCTGTGGCGCTGCCGTCGCTTACCCTTTCGAGCGCTCTCCAGCATTGCGCCCCGACACGCAGCCTCGGCCAATCAAAATCGCTTGAAATTCGTATTATACATTAAAAAAGATTCATGCTAAACAGGCTTGCGTCGCGAGTCACACTCAACCATCTTTCTCGGGTCCATTCTCTCCCCAAAAATAACTATATCTCGCAAACCTGGCCGAACCAAAGCATGTCGTTTCACCGCATCTTGATACAAATCTTCACGAATCTGCGCCTGACGTCGAGCGTAAGCCCTCTTCCCTGCTGCTAGCTCAGAGGCGGCCAGTTGTGCACGCTGTACCAACTCGGGATGCTGCATATCCTCGGCTGATAGCACCACGATAGTATCTTGAGCGTGCAACTTCTCTCGGTCCTTCCACTGCTTGGCGTCCCAATCCCAGAAACGTTCGACACGATTCATTTCCTCCTCCAACAGCAGGCACTCCTCCTGCCAGCGATGTGCACGAGCCCGGGTGGAACAGAATTCGACGCGAAGGGCTGGATCATCTTCGTCCGAAGGGCCGCTGCTTTCCCCACTCTCGCTACCGTCCTCGCTGTTGCTCTCGCTACCCCCTTCTCCCTCGTTGTTGGCAGAAAGCGCGGAGTCTTCACCCTCTCCGCTACCACTGTTAGCATCCTGCGTCATCCCATCCTCGGTCCTTCGAGGGCCCGTGACAAACCAGATCCAAGTGAGCTTCCTCCGGCCAGCCCCAACTCGGCCTCTCCTCTCCTTCGCCCCAACAGCGCGCAGAGAAGCGTCCTCCATGGTCAGCCCCTGAATATCCTCGTCTTCCAGAACCTTGAGGGTATCCTGCCACGTTGTATCGTTTGCAACGCTTGACAGGACAACAAGCTTCTCTCGTATGGTGCGATACCTTGACGCTAGCTCAGCGATTCGCCTGCTTTCGGTTTCGATCTTCTTGTTGCTGCGTGTGATTGCCTCTGTACCATGGGCGTATCGCTTCTTCGACCCATACATGTGCTGACGAACCACCAAACGCTCCCGTAAGCTGCGCAGAGTTACGTGCGCTTGCGCAATTCGATAGCGAAACTCGTACTGGGCGAGCTTCTCCGAGCATACGAGAAGGGACATCACCTCAGACGGAAGGTAGAGGCGGATATACTGGAGGTCCTGGGTGGCTGCTTTCCCTTCTTCTCCTAGAGACTGGCGATGGGGCATCACAGTTGGCATATATAGACGCTGGAGCTCCTCCCATGAAACAAATTTTCGCCGGAAGTGGTTGGCTTCTTCCAGCATCTCGCTCTTCTTGAGTTTTGTTGTATGTGTTCCCAGACCCTTCTCAGCAAGGAGGTGGCGGCGACTGTCGAACTGGTCAATAACCGACACTATTTACAAGGTCAACAGACTCGACTCACATCCCATCCTCAAGGTTGAGGGCCTGAAGTATGAATTCGCTGGGAGTCACCTCCTTGTGTACAACGGAGACGTTTCCGGCCTTGATGTCCTCCTTCTCCTCTTGAGCAAGCTCATAGCGGACTGATGACATGGTCACCTCTTTCACAAGGTCAGCCACCCAGTCTATCAATACAGCCTGACAACACACCTTCGTTTTCGTACTCAAAGGGATTCTCTGATGATTTACCCTGCTCCCAATCCTGAACCATCCTCGTCCACTCTCGCCTCAATTTTCTAGGGAGAGTGTGAGCAAAATTCACCCATGCATACACCTGCTCCTGCCTCCAGTGAATTGCTTCAGATGCTCGTGATGCCAGAGTCGCCGCTTGAAATAACAAACATGATGTCAGTCCTCGCAGCAACAGTATGCACAGAAGGTGACGTACCCATTCTCGTGGCCTTGTGCCAGTTCATATCGCCGAAGCAGTCATCCAGCGTGTCGCGTCGAGATCCAGGACCCATCTCTCGCGTGCTGTATGCCAGATCATTCGAGCTGGCCCACCCTCGTTCCGGAGCCTCCCCATCCGTCCTTCCGACGTGAGAAGATAGGTTGAAGCTGAAGTCGTCTCGGCATTTCTGTACATGGGCCGGTAAATGGAATTTAGGGACAAGATACTTGATGTTCATCGCGGGGTTGGACCCCACAGGGTTGGGCGGATATTTTAAACAGCGGGAGACGAAGTTCACGGACCACTGGCAAACAATATCGTACGAAATGACGAGCATAGCTGGTATGTTGTGCTCCAGAGTAGTAAGGCAGAAGTAATCCATATTAAGATACCTGCATTTTATGTGAGATTACCGACATCAACTAGAGCTGAAGCGCCTACCTTTCACCCTTCTGAAGATCACCGGACCCATTCGGACGTTTCATATCGTGACGGCTGCATTGGACAGTTCCCAAACCGCTGGCGGAGAAGCCTCTCCCCCCACGGATGCTCGCCGATTTGATTGCGTCGTGGTTGTTGCAAGTGCTCTTGTCATCTGGAATTTTCTCGCCAAATGTGGCAAGATAATCCTTGAATTTAGTCTCTTCAACGATGTAAGCATATCCACGGTTGAGGCCAGGATCCTTTGCGTCGTTCGAGACATTCCTGCGAGTGAGACGGAAATTGGCATCAATCGCCAGGAACAAAGCATGCAGCCAGCTATTGATTATCAGTCTATTGGACGTTACAGTCTGACATGAACGTACGGCTCATTCGAGTTGCCCCAATCATCGGGAAGGTTGATATCTGGCAACGGGCATGCTGGGCAGAGAATTACACATTCGCCCAACCTCGTTCCTTTGACACCAGTGGGATCATGGCCCCTGCCTTTGCGCTTGAGAAGCCGGAGGTGCCTCCACTCGTGTATCATCCTCATAAACTCGCGGTATCGGTCCTAAGTATGTGGTTCAGCAAGGTGATGCTGTACCATATTCAACTACACGTACCGGGATCCCTTCCCCCAGAGTATTGTCCGTACGCCGCCTCACTGCGGCAAGAAATTCGTATGCTGACGTCTTTGCTGTGAACGACAACATTTGAAATGTCTCCAGTACCCTAAAGGTGGCTGCGGTGTGAGGGTCTGTCAAGGTAGCAGGGAACAACCTTGCTCGCAGTAGCTGGATCGATGCAGGCTGAGTCATATGGCATCCGCAGAAGTCCAATGCGATGGTATGGATGCTGTCGCTATCGATGACCACAAACACGTCGTTGACTGCCGGCCGAGGGATAGGGCAGACCCCACCCACACCGTGGCCAAGCTGGACTCGCAGCCCAAGGCTGCGCAGGCTGCAGCATTCGAAGAATGTACCGGTCCACCGCTAGGATAGGCATTAGCGAGAGACTGAAAGAGACAAAAAGAGACGTAACTCACCTCTATTCTGTGGGTAAAGCACGTCTTGTGTCCCTTGACAAGACATGTCGTACACCACAGGCATGGAAGCACGCAGTCACGGCAGCGGTACAGGGAGCTGGGGTCGGTGCTTGTGCATCCTGAGCATACAGGCTCCATTTTTCCTGGGCCTTCGAGTCGCAGCAGTTCATCAAGCATCATATCTGCGTGCTCGGTAAATTGGATGAGTGGGTTTACCTTGAACATTGGGTCAGTATTACCGTCTCACAGCGCAAAAACCTGCTCACTTGTGTCCTTCTTTGCTTTTTCCTGGGGCCCCCTTCAACATCCTCCTCGTTGCCACTGATATCCGGCTCATCTTCCTGCCATAATGTGTCATACGGACTGGAGGCATAGGCCCCAGATACGTGCTCGTCTGGTCCGGGTTGGTCAAACTGAGGTTGCTCAATAGGACGGGGTGGTTGTTCGAGCTTGTTTGTCTTGGGCTTCACAGGAGACGGGGGGATATGAATGGTCGATGCGGTGGACTGCAAGGCACCTTCCCTTCGTGTATACTCGGTGTGGGTCTCAATGTACCCTTCAGATGGTCCTGGAGAATCAGGGACGTCGTGGAAAGTTACGCCTTTCTTCCGCTTGAGGCCGCTTTTGCGAGAAGCCATGTGGTGGGTGTGAAATGAGACCAAGACGAGTGTGCCGGCAAAGGCTGAGGCATCTGAGAGGAAGCATTGACTTCATGTATAAATAGGTGTTGGATGGCGAAGGAGAGGACTAGGTTGGTTGACTGCACCGCCGGCGCTCTCATCACGTGACCTCCCATATCTAGTAAGGACATTGAAGTCGCTCGTTTGGTGGTAAGAGTTCGCAGGTTGAGCGGTCATACGAAGGAGGTGTTCAAGAGGCTTTTTGTATTTTAGACAAAGAATGGTATATAAAAGTTTACATTGACTCAGATAAGGTAAAAATAGATGGGCACAGGGCAATTCGGAGCATCACAAGGGCATGATAAGGGTTAGGGGAAAGACAGGATTGGGGTTTAGACGACAGAAAGGGCAACAGATAGGTAATACAACTCAAGAAGGTGTCACAAGGACAGGTTACGACAACAAGAAAAGGAGGGGAAGAAAATGACAAAAAAGACTCAGCGAGCTGGTGGGCGCTCGTCTTCAGCTTCCAGACAAGCTCTGGCTTCTGCTTCCATACGAGCTCTGGCATGACGCTCTTCATTCACAGCATCCGCATGCCATTGACGTACCAGGCCATCGACATCAAAGCCAGACCGGGGTCCTCGCTTAAACGGACCTTGATCTTGGTGCCGGCTTGGTCCTGCCAGGTTGGGGCCAAGACCAACAGGCTGGGGGAGGGTCTCAGGACCAACCATCTCCGCATCGTCTTCACTATCGGAAATGACAATAAGTTGTCGCTTTATCTTCTATCAAGCAACGTATATTAGCATCTTGTCAGAAAGCTCGAGGTATGACTCACAGGTAGACGCCTGTGCGTTGCACGACGCGTGAGCTTCTCGTGGTCGAGGAGGGTATCCTGCGCCCAGCGCAGGTCTCTATCGGACAACGAGAGGAACGTATCCCATTCTATAGGTGGGCGGAAAAGGGGAGAGGCAAGGTAGGACCACTGAAGGTCTAATCGAATTCGCTGACCCGGACGTCAGCGGCGTAGTTGTGCGACTTCATAGATGAGCATACCTCCTTCCTTTTTGCTATAATCCACGCGTAGTGCTCGGTGACAGGAGTTGGCCAGCGCGAGAAGAAACGCCCGTACAGCGCACCCAAGAACTCGCCATCTTGGCCCTCCTCCTTCACCGGCCCAACAAAGAACGCGCAAGCATGCACGAAGTCGCGTTGCTCGGTGTTTAGAGCAAACTGCTCGGGCCCACCAAACGACTTCGGTGGGTTGTCCTGAGGGGCGGCAAGCTATGAGAAAGCCGGTCGGTGCCATTAGCTTTAGAGTGGGCACGGATCAGATAGCGTACCTCAAGGGTATATAGGTTCCGAGGCCAAGCGGCCTCATGGTCCCGGACGCGGGGCGCCTTGTTGCTGCTGAGGACGTTCCAAGGGGGTCCATTGAGGGCCATGGCGGGGGAGGGGAAGAAAGAAGGAAAGGTTGTATCATGAAGCCCTGGACTCCCTATAAAGGAAGCAGTTGAAAAGAAGCAGAGATGGTTAAGTAATGGCCGGCAACTCAGGTGCCCAACGGCTGAGTGCTGAGCGCCCCATAACATAGCTCGCTCTGAGGACACAAATAGAGCCCAAGAAATCCTGAAAAAAACTCCAAAAAAGAGAGACAAAAAAAAATCTACCTATTGATCCCAGTATCTTGGTACATTGGGATGATGGGGTATGGGTCGAGTCCGGTCGACTAAAAGTCCGACACTGTACATCGCTTTGGGCTAAAGATGAACTGATTCACACCGCAGATCCCATTCTTCCACCATTCTTTCACCATGACCCTTGGCAGACCACGCAAGTACCACACTGAGGAGGAGCTGATAGATGCTCACAAGGTCAGAAACCGAAGGCACTACAATAAGTAAGTTCTAAACTACCGGGATGAGGGCAATATTGTGACTTCTGCATTCGCACCAACAGGAACAAAGAACGGATTGCAGAGCAACGACGCTTGGCTCGGGAGGCAAAGCGGGCATCAGAGCAACTGAGGTAAATATTTTCCGTCTGTCTAACATATCTATACAATGCTCATACTATTTCCCATGGCAGCAAACCACAAGAACGGTGAGTAGCAGGTCGAAGGTATGCGACATACCCATTTCAGCACCTTGCCTGTGCCTGACCACTGACCCCGTTTGAAAGAGGCACACCCCTCAGCCTTGCACGATCTCTGTTCAAACGTTGCAAGGAAGACGTGAAGAGAATAATGAACAACAGAACCCAGCTGGGGATATTGACAGAGGTATGCATCGAGATCCGAGACCATTCTGGTGGCGACCCAGAAGCAATCGAGAAGATTGTTGAGGCTTGGCGCAATGTGTACTCAAGATCTAAAGTTGTATCGGAACTCTACCATGTCCACTCTGAGATTTACAAACTTGTGGGATGTGGAAAAGAGCTTGCCGAAGTCAAGAGGGTTAGGGACGAGCTTGATAATATTGAGAGGGGGCTGTTGGACATATGGAGTGAGGCAGTCATGGATATGGAGGGATTTGTTGCGAAATTTGAGCGCAAGCGGCTTCAGTTCCAGTATTGATGTACAAGTTATTGACCGATATTTTATATCAATTGGGTTGGTGCTTTCGGTTGAACCATTGCTCGTGGGCAAATGAAGACACAGGCAATATGGTTTGATTTTTTCGAGGGAGGAACCAGCTTACAAAACATATAGAAGTACATACAGCAGACAACACATTCGTACAGGCGAAACACGACAGGAGGGAGCTCGAGTATACAATCCGCGGCTAGAGAATCTGTCGAGTCTCGGCAACAATCTTCTTCACCGCCCCAACGGCTCTGGCCCTCTCGAAAGCTGCCTCAGCCTCATCGCGGGTGTTAAACCCTTCCATGGACGAGCCGCTAACGTTGAGGGTGTAGCGCTGGGCAACGGTGCTAGCAAGAAACAATGTTATCTCAATTTATCGGAATGCACGTTCTGCAAGGGGTTTGCTCACCTGCCCTGGAACACGCCAACCTCGAGGCCAGCGACGACGCAGTACCAGTGCTCGCTGCTGGAGACCTCACGGGATGACTTTAAAAGGTTGAAATGACCACACTGGACGCAGGAGAAGCCGCCAGTGTAGCGCGCTCGGCGCTCTGGTTCCTCTTTCGCTGAAGTAGGTGTCAGTGATTTTTCGTGAGGGTTAGAACATCAAACATACCATTAGCCTGTTCTGCGCGCAGACCGACTACCGCCTTGATGATCTCGGGGATGGGAATTCTGGAAGAGGGCCCGGCCAAGATCAAATCCGAGGTTCCGGAATGAAGGATGGACCAGGAATGTTTCTCCAAGGCGTCTGTCACATCGCTGACGACGGCCACAGCGGTGCTACTGTTGGGCAAATCTACAAAATGGGTCCGTGAGCACAGGTATGAAACCGACGACAACGAGAAACAAATTAGAAAAAGTAGAGATAAATGAACGAAGGGGACGACGCATACCAGTAGCAGCACCTGGCTTCTGCAGCTTGATACCAGCGCGGTCGAGAGCAGCGATGAGCTGGTCCATGGTGTAGACAGAGTCGGGGGTTGGAGTGGGAGAATACATGTTGAAGGATGGTTTGAACGAGAAGGAACGTGAGGCCTATATACGCAGAGGAATCGAACCATGCCATGTGACCCTGTTTTTGCGTAATATCCGCGTTGAGTGTTCAAACGCACCCCAAAGAATCTGCGTCAGCTACACCACGCCTCCTCCCCAGCACAACCTCACCTCGGAGACGCGAAAAAAAAGGTTACGAACCGAAAAGGTTAGCTCATTGTTTGCCGAGGGAAGCTTATAGCGCATACGTACTGATAGAGTATAGATGGTAGGGAAGGCATGGGGAAGCCGAAGACAATGCTCGTTCTTGCGTGGACGGAGGCAAGAATTTGCTGCCAGTCAGGGGGACAGAAGCCTTACTCGCCAGTTTTGGCCTAACCTTGTTGGAGATTTCTTTGCGATCTGGAAAAATCAGGAGATAGAGAACGACGACTTTACAAAAGAAGCCGAGGAGGATGCAGTGGCGGCAGCCACCTCTGAAGGGAAAGATAACAAGAATGGGGGAACCAAGGCTAAAGGAAGACGTACCAAGGTTAAACCTCCCCGGATCCCACCTGTGTTTGCATCTCACGATGAGTGGGTCGCAGATCGTACACGGGTATGCATTTTTGGATGTTCAGCAAGATCCAGCGATGACCAGGTTCCTTCCGCAGAAGCTCCACAACTGGTTTTACAACCACTTATCAAGCAGTCGCCAGGTGAAGCCTGCCGTGACGTTGAGCGTTGACGCCGCACCGGTTTTGGGGGGCAAAGGCCTGACCGAAGACCAAATGTATTCGAAGAAGTACTACCACGATCGGGTGAAGCCCTTGGTGGATGCAGAGATTTCTGCCAATGCGGCGGACGCCAAAACACAGATCTCGATTCGGGCAAAGCTTACCCGGCAGTGTTACGAGCAGGAGAGTGAAGAGGTGAAGTTGGAGATCCAACGGGAGAAGGAGGCTGATGAGCGGAAGAGGAGGGAGACCTTGGAGATGCTACAGAGTTTGACTCGACCAGACGGAGAAAAGGAGTATACACCAGAGGAGTACGCACGGTGAGTCGCAACCTTTTTGAGGGAGATTTAGTCCTAAACGGTTGATTTCAGGTACCAAGAGGCGGCGGGGGATTTGATTGAGTGCTTCTTTGAGGCACTTGCACCAAGAACAGGCTGGGCTTGGACGGTCCTTGGTGGTGGACCACAGGCAGGAAAGGACAACGGCAAGATCGGGGTTGTGTCTTTCCACAGAGGGGCCACCCAAGACGGCCTGAAATTCAGCGGAGCTGTCGAGGGATTTGACAATAAATTTGTCGTACCATTTGGCCAGTACTGTCATCGTGTCTTTCGTGAGTATTCGATTACGCTCGCATAAGAATGTACACTTACATCTCGTTTAGCGGAGGAAGTTCGCCTGCGTCGGGCAGTTATGATCACCGATACTGCAGCGGGGAGGGAGGCTTTGCCGATTGCCGGGAGGGGTGTGGGGAGACTGGTGTATTCATCCCAGGCTTCCGGACTGGCCGACGTTGCTATGGGCCTTGGAACTGCCCGTGATGATGGTCCCGTACCGTCAATCAGCGCCCAATGTGATGTGAACGCCATACAGGGGATCGTCGGAGAGTGCGGTCCGTTGCCGGATGACACATTCAAGAGATTGGGGAAGCCTGAGCAAATCAGGTTGAATGCGCAGGGAGCTTTCAAGGAGACGGTGCGCTTGTTGATGGATGGGGTAGAGGTACCGGAGGATGCAAACCCATTTGTCGAGGAGGCGTATACGATGGGCGATATGGCAAATGTGGAGGACAGGGCTGAGATCCTCCCGGTAGATCCAACTGCTCTCCTTCCAGCCCAACAGCCCTGCGTCCATCACACAGATGTACCACATCCATCCCCTCCAGCGGTGTACCAAGACCGGAGATATGAAGGCCGTGGGCCCATGGATGAGGTTCTTTTGCCGCCTGCTGACGATTTACGTGTACCTGGAATGGTGTTCGATGTGTCCAGTAATGGGGCATCTGCAGCTATGGGTCCTCAAGTTCCGCCCCATGGGATCGACGAACCACCGCCTCATGGGATCAAAGAATCGGGAGGATCGGGGCATGCAGGGTTAGAAGATAAGGGAGGGTCGGACATTCAAGGAGCCGGTGGTAGCGATAAGAATCAGGCTGAGGGGATGCGAGGTGGGAAGGCAAGGAAGCGCACACACGAAGAGGTCCATGTGGAACCTGATCATGCTCCGGTCGTCGAAAGGGAGAAGCGGTCCAGGAGGGGTTACAGGGAGCTGGATGAGTGGGTCGGATTTGCCGAGCGATACCTGCAACGGGGGGTGGACGATGAGAAGTGGAGCAGATGTGTAGCCCTGTGGGTTCAGTTGGAGAAGACCGCTTTGAGCACAACATCGAGACTCACTGAATCGGGACTGCGGCCCAGCGAGCTGGCAAAGTGGGTGAGCTCTCGCAAGTGGGATTCTGACCCGGTCTTGGACAACATGGCCGATTACGCTCAAAGATGGCTAAAGTGGTGGCTAGCTATGCAGCCAGCAAGTCGGAAGGTTGGAGGACAAGATCTGCCCGCCCCGTTGGACGACGGCATGAAGAAGGATATAGCGTCATTGAAGAAAGCTGGGGCGAATGGGTTTGTTGTGCTGTTGGTGGGCTTGAAATGGTGGGCCCCACTGCGAGAGCAGGATGGATGGTGGGGTGCTGTGGTGGAGGACGTTGTGCAGTGCCTGGAAACGTTTGTTCATTGAACCGTTCCCACGGTTGATCCATGATAGTTTATGGCTGCTTTTGGCGGCATTTTGTCCATAAGTCCTTGTGGTGTATAGCCTGTTACACTTTGCTTGCTGTACAGTACCCTGCCGGCTGAGCGCTGAGGCGTTTATATTATTCGTAATGTTTTCCCGTATGTTTGATTTTTATATTTGATTTTTTTGATGAAGGATTTTGGTTCACATGTCGGGGCTTACCAAGCGGGCGCAACTGATTTGATGGCGCGATTGGAGGGCGGTTTGATGGCGTGGTTTCGTGATGGGTATTCGACGCTCTGACATTGATGCGGGCATTATGGATCACAAAGATTGATGACAGCGATGAAGTGTACCAAAAGCGGAGGTAATCATCATGCATGAGGCAAACGAACTTCATGCATGAAGAGTTCGGGGTGGCTCCAGCCTGTTTTTATGCATGAAATGCACTGGGCTGCTGCTTCATTTCCATGCATGAAAATGCTGTCTAGGCCTCATTCGAGTAATGCTGGCGGCGGAATTGGGCCGAAGGGGACCCTTTCTTCAAAGACAGTGAACTGTTCTCCAGGTCCCGGGACAACGGCCCCAGGCACGATGGTTGTTGGCACAGGCGGTGGACTTGATATGCCGTTCGCAGTCAAATTGCAGCCGAGAGAAGTCCCCTGGGCGGGGGAACTGAATTTGCTGGCGATCGCTTTCTCCTT